>VWYK01122881.1:1360-13272 GCA_013399775.1 Semnornis frantzii
TTTTTTTTTTTTTTTAATGAAAACCAGAAAATCCTGTGGAGCTGCCCAGGGGGGTGGTGGAAGCCCCATCCCTGCATGATTTTAAGGCTATGCTGGATGTGGTTTGGGGCACCCTGATCTAGTGGAGGGTGCTGCTGCCCATGGCAGGGGGGTTGGAACTGGATGATCCTTGGAGTCCACTCCAATCCTGACAATTCTGTGATTCAAAGAATTATCTTCTTCATTGGATAGCACTGGCAGTGGTCCTTAAAGTGACAGAACTGGGCCTTTTATATCTATTATCTGATTTACCCAGCTAGATTCCCCTGTCACCAAACAACTGTGGAGGGACCCAAAGGCACTGGTTCAGCATTGGGGTCCTTTCCAACCCTAACAATTCTGTGATTCTGTGAAACAGTTCATTGTTTTTGCATACACTTCACCAGTTGCAGGCTGAAAATACCAAGAAAAATGTGGTTTCTTCCATTTGAATGCAGTCTCAAAGGTTATAACTGTCAAACTAGAATGTAATACCAAGGTTTTAGAAGGCCAGGTACCTGCACTAATGTTTTTTTCTTTAAGAAAATGCCAGCTAAGGCTTGCTTGGGTCGAACTGTGGTTTGTATTACACTGTCAGCTTTGTAAAAAGAACAGCAAGTGCTCGAGAAGCATTTTTGGCAAAAGAGGTAACGACTCTGTCAGTCAACTCAGAAATGGCTTTTAGGAAATAGATTTTCACCTGAGATGAGTCAGTGAAACCAGATGTATAACTAGAGTGGGTGAACCTAGTACCTATGTTTAAGACTGTACTACTGAGCTTGACCATAAGAGTAAATTTCTCAGTGTGTTTGGTCAATGCTTATATTTTCAATTGTTGCACACAGTGCATGATTTTGCTTAAAATAATTTAAAAATCAGTAATATTTTATAACAGTTTTATAACAATATAGTCAATATTATTTTATAATTAAGATTTTAAAAATAAAAAGTCTTGATTCAGCAAGGGCAAATTAATAAAATTAATTATTAGTGATGGGTAGCATGGAAGCTACCCATGGTAGCCATCATGGGTTTGAATCCTCAGCAGATCCAGAGATGTTGCTAGGAAAAGAAGAAAGAAAAAAAGGTGTTTTTTGCGATGATTAGAACAGCCTGTTAAAGGAGAGGGACACATTTTGAACTGCAATCATTAGTCCAGAAGGAAGGACAAGGACAACGAGGTGGTATAGAAACTTCTGAGTTGTAATTCTGTATCAGGTGAATTGAAACCTCCTCGTGTTTTTCTCTTATTAAAAGACTAATCTATCTGGAACTGCTTTGCACTTGCCATAGGCTAGAAGAGTACATACTGGCAGTACACACAGTGTGTGCACAACCAATAACATATGGCAACTTCAGATCTATCGAAAGTGTGTTCACATGTTTGAGACACCTGATAGACAAGGTACTTGCATACTGAAATAAGTTTCTCTCTCTGTGCATATATACATGTTCAGTCTTTTTTCCCTGATGCCTTGGGATAAAATAATGCAATTACTTTCATAAGATCAGTGTTGGCTACTGTAATGATGAAAAGCTTCTTAAATCTTAGGAGAATTTAGAATCATTGGTTTTGACCATCACACTTCAGCAAAGTAGGGATAGTAGTCTGTACTGTCAGCAGAGGCTACTTTTATACCTATCTTAAGGCACAATTTGTCTGCTGAAGACCTCACCTGCAGGTCCAACTCTGGGTTCTTCAACATGAGAGACATGGACCTGGTGGAGCAGATCCAGAGGAGGAGCCACTAAGAAGATCAGAGTTCTGAAACGCCTCTCCTGTGAAGACAGACTGAAACAATCAGGGCTGTTCATCCTGAAGAGAAGGCTCTGGGGAGATCTTACAGTTACATTTCAAGATCTGAAGGGAACCTACAGGAAGACTAGGGAAGGACTGTGTAGACGGGTTTGTGGGGATAGGATTAGGAGCAATGGTTTTAAACTGGAGCAGAGCAGATGTAGGTTAGACACGAGGAAGAGCCCTTTGCAATAAGAGTGATAAAATGCTGCAACGGGTTGCCCAGGATTGAGGCCCCATCCCTGGAGACATCAGTCTTGATGTGGCCCTGGGCAGCCTAATCTAGTCGGAGGTGTGCCTGCTAACTGCAGGGGATTTGGACCTTTAAGGGTCCCTTCCAACCCTATGCAGTCTGTGAATCTGTGAACATGAAAGTAACCTCGTGACTTGTGACATTCATCTCTCTTTTGAGATGATGCTCTGGGTAGGCTGCTCTGGTTCAAGTGCTCATTTTATAAAAGGGAAATGATAGAAGAGTATGATCAATATTAGCATTATCCCTGCATGCTGCAGAACACAAATGTTGGGATAAACCAACCGCAATAGAGACTGAATGTTGAATTCTCTTAAAGTAAAGCATTTTGCAAGACAAGAATGTTTGTTTCAGAAAAGCTTAGCTTTTAAATCAACTACACAAACCTCAGTATTTTTATCTATGAATGCTAGTGTTAAAAACAGTTTTCATGTTTTTTTTCCTGGCTTAGTTGCTAATGCAGCTGTCATTGATGTGATTGTCTTGAAACAATATTGCTACAGCAATGTTTTCATTGGTCATTGTTTGTTCAGTTTTTAGACTGGCTTATGTTTCAAGAGGTGCTAAAAATTTAAAACAGCTTGTACAAGGCTACACCTCCACAAATTCACCTGAACATTTAATACTAACAGCATCTATTTATATCCAAATATTGCACAAGTATTCATTTCGAAATCAAAGGCTTATAAGTGGAAAACAAATCCGTATGAACTATTTGGTGACCGAACTTAATTTTAGAACAGAAATCGCTGTATTGCTCATTGATTTAACTAAAGGCTTAGGAGCTTGCTTTCAGGCTGAATTGTTTCTACAGCTAAGATAGTGACAGAGGTTTGATTGTGACCCTGCTTAATGAAGATTGCATAAACTTGGAGCAACTTTCTGAAGTCAATAGCATTACAGTATTAATAATGAGTGAAGGAGAAAAAAAATTATATAACTATTGTGATCAATCAGGTCAAAACTGAGATCCTACATAAATAGTAATCTGATGAATGCCTTTATCTTTGACTGCTTCTGTTGATGACTTTGGCATTGTTTCAGCTTACTCTTCTCATTTTTCCCCCAGAGCTGCTCAGAAATTGAACCTGTCTTCCAAAAAGAAGAAGCACAGGCCTTCTGCATCATCTGTTCCTGAATCTACTCCCTTCTCTACCAGCTTCAGCAATATTCTTCAGACTTCCCCACCCCCTGCACCACCATGTTTGTTGAGAGCAGTCAGCAAAGTGAAAGACACTCCAGGTTTGGGCAAGGTAGGCCTTGCAAGTATCACTAAAATACTTGTTTTCTTTGGGAGAAAATTTTATCCTCACAAAAAGCATTAAGGGAATTGGAAGACCATGTCCTTTCTCTGTTGGCTATATTGCAGTTGGTTCCTGGGCACAGGTACAAAGGCCTAATGATGGAAGTAGCTTAATGCAAGTGAACTTCTGATGAAAATTGTTTTTTTCTTGAATGCACCCAGACCTAACTCTGGCACAGTAATACATTTCAAAGGCCAGCTACAATAAAAACACTTGTACTGGGACCACAGCGTTATTTAGATAGCGGTGATTTCCATTCTGCTGGGATTTCCCTGTGGCTGTTTGAACTGCGTAGCAGTCGCTTACTTTGGGATATTGTGGGTTCCCAATCCCATTGATGTCTAGACTGGCATCTTGAATGGACACACTAGAATCTGCTTCTGGCTCACGTTTCCTAGCTTTCTTCTAGTACAGTCATGACAAGGCTGGGCCAAGTACCTGAACTAAAAAAGCCCAAACACCTGGATAATGATGAATTTCTGCTTTTTCCATCATGCTATTTCCTCTCATTCTTCATAATCATGTCCTCTTAAAATGCTGTTTAGGTGGGTTCTTATAATGGAAAATGATTGAAGCAGTGGAGGAGGTGGCTATCTTTTTTACTGAATCATAGAATCAACCAGGTTGGAAGAGACCTCCAAGATCATCCAGTCCAATCTCTCACCCAACCTTATCCAATCAACTAGACCATGGCACTAAGTGCCTCACCCAGTCTTTTCGTGAATGTCTCCAGGGACGGCAACTCCACCACCTCCCTGGGCAGCCCATTCCAATGGCAAATCACTCTCTCTGTGAAGAACTTCCTCCTAATACCCAACCTATACCTCCCCTGGCACAACTTCAGTTGTTTGAGCGGCCCTTCATTTTTCCCTGCCACAAATGGAAAGCCTGGCATATTTGGGAATACATGTGTGCAGATGCTGAGGACAGCAGTTCAATTAAGGTTTCTTATGCAAGCATCTGTGTTTGTGGGTTTTCCACATTGATTGCTAAGCACTGACAATGAATTCAGTGAAAATCTTTGGTTTTAGAAGAGAAATTTTAATTTGTGAGCTAGGAATCCTAAGCATGGGGTGGGCTTATGAATTTTAATTGCTGATTTTGGATACTCTCTGATGTTACGGAGTTCCAGGTTGTTGTTAGTTTGGGTGTTGGGTTTTTGGTAGCGTTTGGGGTTTTTTTGTTGTCGTTGGTTGTTTTCCCCCTCCACTCCCCCAAAGAACAGTGTTAATACTATTATGGATCTTTTAATGTCTGTTTGAAAAGGGATTTCCTTTGCATAGGACACCTTTTCTTTCCTCTGTCCTGGAAAGTGGAAAGAAATGTACAAATCTGTCATGATCCTATAAAATTCAGTAGTGAAGCATACTCCAACTTCAGTGGGAGGAGTAATTTTGAACCTGTTCATTTTGTAACAAGCTGCAATGGAAAATATTTACAGTAGTATTAATCTCAGGGTTCTTACTTTTCTGTGCTTGAAACAGGTTGTGTCTGAATAACAGTAAAATCCCAGTTTAGACTTACTATCTTGTAGCTGTAAGAGTATATGAGAAATAGCGAAGAGATTTAAAAAAAAAATTTTAGGATATGCTTCTCCAAAGCAGTAAACCAAATTAGATGAATTCCTATAGTCAAAATAGAGATTTCCCCCCCCACACACGTTTCCATTAGCAATAATACCTCTAACCTGCAGTTTCTGGAGTTAAGTTTCATTTTTCACCTCCTTGGTTTCTTCTAGGAATCACCTTATAGTTATGACCTGAAGCTCATATACTTTCGTCAAAGTTTCCCATCAGTTTACTGCTCTAGAATAATATTAATTTTAAGATCTCAGAAATAGGTGCAAGGCATAGTAAGTCAATAACTGTGCGATTACAATGTAATTTATTTAGCGGTCTGGAAAAACTTCAGATGAAGTAATGGAATTTCCAGCTTGTTTGATTTTAATTTTTATTGTTGTTATTTATACATATTCTGTGTAGTTTGTTTGGCATATGCTTTGATAGTTAGCATGTTTTTTAGCATGCTCCTTTCTCAGTTTTTCTCTTATATTGTGTTCTCTGTAAGGGTATACATTTATAAGGTGTGGAGGATGTAGCCTGAGGGAAGCTCAACATTATTTTCAGTCACTTAGGATTTTTTTTCTTTCTATTTTGTGTTTAAATAGCATTTTAACAGCAGAATCTGTGTGATGAAACTTTCACTTCAGGTTTGAGTGGGCTGGGCAACTATTTGTTACTGGAAAATCTGATTTTCTAGAACTGAAAGGCTGTCTGTTGCCAAGGATTCTGGGTTTCTGAGGTTCCCAAGGGACAGCAGAGCACAGACTGCTTCAGGATGGGCTTCCTGGAAGGAAGGCTCTTTGCTGTGGGTCTGGGAGCTTCTGCACAGATGCTTAGTGTCACTGAGTTGGTGTCATTTTGAGAGCTGTCAGTTTGCCAGGGTAGGTGGGTGGCCAGGATGGTGCAGGATAGGAAATCAGGTACTTCAAAGCTTAAACCTTAAGGTTAAATGTAATTTCCCAGTTTTTAAAAATTACCACCAAATGGTTACCATTTTATATTTGCACTTCCAGAAATTTCAAAGGTTGTACTTCTCTTTGCAGAATTGATGACAATGATTTATTTTAAATTGTAGAGTTTCTCAGTTGTCAGGTGCAAGCATGTAAGTTAAAGTAAGAACATTTGTCTATCAACAACATATTTAAAAGTTAATTACCAACTCAGTATGGATGTGGGCAATACTGAAGAATCTAAACTGACAAAGAAAATTAATGAGTATATATTTGGGTTGCACACCTTTTCTTACAAAAGGCCTTTGAAATCAAACTGTACCAGCCTGGAATTTGGAAGAAGTATTATTTGTAAGTTAAAGTTTAGCTTCATAGAAGGAGGAAGGTGATAATGACATTTTGGGATTGTATAATCACTATTTTACTTGAACATTAGATAAAACATCGACCCTACCACTTCGCTGTGTTTCATTTCTTCATTGCTGTGTTTCACTTCTTTGCGGTGTGTGTTTTGCTACTTCTTTGTTCCGTCTGTGTCATTTACAGAAAGTTCCTCATGAACTTAAAGACAAATTTTGTAACTGTGTTGCAAATATATTAACAGCTGTGCTTTTATTGATCATAACATACACATAAGCTTTGAGTTTGCATTTGCTAGCAAAGGAAGCTGATCCTGGGTAGCAAGTGATGTGATATCCCCAGTTATTTCCTGTGTCTTTGAATGATCATACTCAGAGAGTGTTAGATTGCTTTTGCTGGGTGTACAGAGTGCCACTGCCCTGGATGACTTGATGTGCAGTTGTTCCAAGTCCTGTTGTTTTCTGGAACATACTCTGTCTGCTTTGTCCTTCCAGACAGTGAGCCAAGAAAGAGAACAAAAAAGGATTTCCATACAGAAATTATTTATTCCATGCCTGCACTCAAATTAACTTGTACAAAGACATTTGAGTAAAGTTTCCTTAGGTTTGCTCTCCAGTCTGCTTTCTTTCTCCTTCTCCTGCCTCCATTTTCTGTCAAACAAAACCAAAACTGTACCAAGACTTTTGATGAAAATCTGTGAATGTTCTTTCTGTGAAAGATGTTTGTTTGCTGAATTCCATAGTACCCATGAAAAGCAACTTGCATGAAAAATTTCCTGTCAGCCTTAATAGATTGGTTGTTTTCAGGTGGCACAGAGTTCAGGATGAATGGATGTAGTCTCTGCAATTTCTTTCATTTATTATTTTTCTGTGTGTAGTTTATAAAAATTTGTCACTCAGAGATATTTGTTATATTTGAGCAGAGATTAGCTTACTTTCCATATATATTTCTTAATGTGAATCGTTGTTTGTTAGTAATTGATAATTTGAAAATAAAATGGTAATGTTTGTCTATCAAAATGATCCTTATGCAAAAGGTTTCTGCTACCACTGAACCTTGTTAAGGAAGTAATTTAAACCTATTAGCAAAATTAATTGTAATTTGTGATGTTTTGCTTACTATTTTTTCCTGTAGTACCAAGACTCCCATTTGCAGAGCCCAGCCTCCTTTTGCTAAATAATGTATAAATTCAGATTAAAGCCCCCTATTTCCACCCCATAACACTTACTATCTCAGTATGGGGAGGAAGACCAGAGAGACAGATGGGAAGCAAGAAGAAACAGCGAGGTATTACTGGACATCCTGATAGCAGTGCTCTCAACCCATCAGCAGTCTAATATTAGATATCTCTTGTCAAGCTTTGGTAGGTGTTGAAGAAGAGAGGATTATTGAAATCTTTGAAGGCAGAGTACTAGGTTACACTGCAGATGATTCTATGGAACCCTTTCCAAGTGTGTAGGGCAGGTTTTGAGAGTCCAGTAAATGAGAGGGAGATGTATGAGCTGATTTTCTGGTGGGAGCTGAGTGCAGAATCTGGCCAGGAAGGACCATGAATGGGAGTTGAGCCGTGGCCAAATGCCAGAAATGCCTGCAGAATAATGGTAGGAGATTGGTGGTGTGATGCTCCTGAGTAATACACCTTTCTTCTAAGAATCTGTGTCAAATACTAGAGTTCAATTAAAAATATTTTTAAATGCCTAGATTTAAGAATTTAATCTTTCATTAATGGACAGTATTTAGAATCATAGAATTGTCAGGGNGAACTGTTACACTCGGGCAAATAATATCAATGGAGCTAAGTTGCAAGCACTGTGCTTTGCTCTGCCTCAGCGTGTTCTGCTCTGTCTTGTGCTTCAGACCAACTTGGCTTTTATGTACAAGCTTTGACTACCTGGAAACTTGCTGTGCCTCAAGTTTACCGGCAGAAGGCATTAAGTCCCTTATGACGTGGCGTGAAGTGCCACTGATGTGCTCTCTGCACATCTGCAAGACATCCAGCCTGCACCTCTGAAAATCTCTGTGCCAAGTCTGGAGTCCAAGAGGAACCAGGATCAGGTCAGCAATCAACTGCCTCTTTCCCAGCACCCTGTTAGAACCTGGGAAGGTCTAGAAACCTCAATGGCTATTAAAACACCAACAGAACTCAGTTTCAGTGTTTGGATACTGTCTGAAAACCGTAGTTAGCCCTGTGAATCCAGAAAGGAGCTTCTCAAGACCCTCTAGTGGGCAAGTGGTATAATCGACCACAAGGATCTCCTTCCAATTTCAATGAGTTGAATTAATGTTTGCTATATTAATGCTAGTTATTTCCTAAGTGTTCTGGATTCCCTGTTTTCCTTCTGTGTAATACTTTTCATGACCGCGCAAAGAACCTATTATTAGAAAGTAAGTATTTTGGCAAATTTTTTGGATATAAAAATTAGTAAAGAATATTAATTTTGGAATAAATCTCACCCATGCCATGACACGCTTTCCGCTGATCACGTTGCCCAGAGCCACATCCAGACTGGCCTTAAACTTCCAGGAATGGGGCTTCCACTACCTCCCTGGGCAACCAGTTTCAGTGTCTCACTACCCTCATGGTGAAGAACTTCTTCCTAATGCCTAATCTAAATCTCCCCTCCTCTAGCTTGGATTCATTCCCTCTAGTCCTATTACTACCCAACACCATAAAAAACTCCCTCATCTGCTTCCTTGTAAGCCCCCTTCGGATACTGGAAGGCCACAATAAGGTCTTCATAGAGCCTCTTCGAACTGAACTACCCTAGTTCACTCAGCCTGTGCAGAGGTGCTCCATCCAGCCCTCTGATCATCTCTGTGGCCCTTCTCTGGACACATTCCAGAGAATAAACCTAAAATCTGCTATAGACTTCACGTTAGACTACAGCTTACCTTTTCTTCATGTTGATTTGCATGAAATTCTGTCTAGAAGCATTAGAAAGATTTTGTCTGACCTGAAAGTGCCTCAACCAAAACAGCAGAGGTTTTTCAGACACTCCCAGCTGTGTCATTGCTTTGACTTTCTGTGCATGTCAGTGGGAGCTCATATTTGCTTTACTGATCCCCACCGAAGGGTCCCACCATAAAGGCCAGCTGGTGAGTATATTGTTCAGTAGAGAACCCATTTGTGTGGGGAAAAGCATCATACTCCTTGCCTCTTTGGAAGCAAGAGGTGGTAAGGCAGAATACCACTGAGAAGTAATGGACAGACTCTTATGCCTTTGGCCTATAAAAGGCAGTGGTAGTGTCTTTGTTAAGAGCCAAAAGATAGTCTTGTGTCATACCTTCCCACTTAGTATATTGATCACATAATGTACTATTTATCCTTTTGATCCAAGGAGTTAGTCTCTTTACTCACTTCCTTTACAAAGAAATACAAAATCTTGAATTCTGGCAGAGGAAAGCAACCCAAGGCAATTTTCCTTCTTATTCCACCAAGTCCTTTCAGGTAGGATTTCATTGTCTCATTTCTTCCTTGGTTTGAAGGCTTTTCATTGTCCTACAGTACCAATGTTTGTTTAAGTTTTTCCTCTCCCTGATGTTCTTTCAGTCCCTGATTCTCCACTTGTGCTGTTCCTTGTTTATATATGTCCCTGCCAAAAGGAACAGTGTAGAAAGCCCTACTGCCCAAGAGGTTTAAGTTTCTGAGGAGATTCAGAACTTTCGGGGTGCAAGCCATAGTTTCGGGTTCACAAACTAGTATTTCAGCTGTCCTTGACCTTAAAGTAGTTATTTTTTGCTAATGGCAACGATTATTGCACTGGCCTCAACATTCTTTAAACTATAACAGTACAGTATGTGTGTGTTAATAATGAGTAAGTGTTCTATTAACTATAGCTTATATGAATCATGATTTGAATAGTCTTTGTCAAAAGATGTTTTCAGTAGCTGTTTCAACCCCTTGTATTGGTGCAGTGGAAAATAGAGATATTCGTAGACTTATGGCACTTGCAAAATTAATTTGAAGGGCCAAAATTGATGCACATCTTGATCAAGTCCAAAACGTTCTACTCCACCTACCAGAATTTGCATTTTGATTAGCTGACTGGTACATGTGAGGATTTTTTGGCAACGTTGTGGAATACATTAAGCATGTGCTTATGAAAAACTGTGTTAAGGTCAGCAAAAAACCAAGCACAAATAGCAAAACATGTTCTGTATCTCACTGACATCCATCTTGAAGAGTTTTCAAAAAAAAAAATCAAAAGAGGTTCTCTTTTTGTAAAGCAGAGGTGCTTTCTCCTTTATCACTTGGGTGTATGGGGGGGAGGGGAAAGTTAATGGTTAGATGACAAATGCAATTTTAAACCCTTTATCACAGGAAACAATTTCTAAGGTGAAAGCTGATTTTGCTCAAAGTTACCATGGTTACTGAAATGGGAAAAGAAACAAAACAACAAACAACAGAACAATGGGAAGATCCCTCGAGGCATTTAAAGGAGACGTATCTTTGTTGTCAACATGATTGTTGTACAAATTAAATAGTTTCACATGGAATGAAATAGAGGTAGCCTTTTGCCCTCCAGACAGTTGCTAAGAACTGGGATTTTCCTCACCAAATGTACTATTGATACTTGATAGAGGCTTCATACCCTTTGGCTAGATTCCTGCTAGATCAGCTTTTCTGGGAGGAGTTTTAATGCCTCAGGTGCTTTAAGAAAAAGGTGAAATTAATAGAAGCTGGAAGAATTGCTATAAACAAGAATCCTTTATTTCCCTTAATCATGTTTTCTATGCATGCTTTGTTTGTCTTTTTCTAAAGTAAAGCTTATCTTGGATGTAGAAGTACCAACCCAGGCATATTAGGCCTCTGACATTGCATTTTAGTTGGCTGTAAGGCTTGAAGAAAGACTTATTTTAAAGAAATTACTAGATGTTTCTAGAATAGAAAACATCATTGTTTTTAACACTTCGATTTCCCCAAAGTTTTTCCTGCACTATTGTATTTTTATTTTCTTTACCTTTCAATTTAAACTTTACTGCTGCTTGATATTTTGGAGCATTACCATAGTTCTAGTTAATCACTTCCACTTCATAGCTGAGGATTTCAGTAGTACTTTTTGAAGTGTCCCACTCTTCCCTGCCCTTTCTGCCAGCACCTCTCAACCCATTAAATTAATTTTTAAATGCATGAAAAGAAGGTTAATATAAATCAAGAAAGTCAAGATGAAACAGACTGGAAATTATAAGAGTGTTTCTTAGACAATGCTGAGGAAGCAATTTAGATTCTGAATTGTTTCCTAAGCCTGGATCATGTTAAGTTTTCCAAGATCTTATGCAAATTGCAGGGTCTGTACTTTTAGCGCTCAGCCGTAGGCCTTATTAATTTTTTTTTTTCTTTAAATCTTCCTGAGTCTGTTCTGGTCATTTGCTTTTGTGTTTGACTCCTCTCAGCATGTGTTCAAGAGTGGTGCTCAGTGGTACAGGTGGGATTGTAGCACAGGCTAATAATTTGGCTGAGCCTCTTGATTCAGCTGCGAGGTTATTCCGCTTTCCGTTATTCTGAGGGTCTGGACTTTACCTGATTTCTCTGATACAGCACTGACTTAAAACTGACAGCCAGACCAGCTCAGCTGAGGAAGAGCCTAGTTTGAATCGTATTTCAATACCGAGACTACAATTAGATATATCTCTTCCATTCACCATCTCCCTCTTTTTTTTTTTTTT
>VWYK01122881.1:13292-30797 GCA_013399775.1 Semnornis frantzii
TTTTTCCCCTTTTTCTTTACAAACACATTTTGGGGAATATTTCTCTGGAGACTTTAGTGCTTTTATGAGAAGCCTTTTATCCCCATGGTCCAAGTCATTATTTCCCTATCTTTTTATTCTACTCTTAATAGTGGTGCCACCACTTTTGCACTTTATCAGGCTGCAATTCATGTTGCTAACTTAAGGGAACTGATCAATATCCTTCTGATCAAGGTCAGTCGTATGAATTCCTCTTATGGAGGAAAGAGAGAAATGCTGCCTATATTAGAATGGGCTGACTTGCCTAACAGATCATAGAATCAACCGGGTTGGAAGAGACCTCCAAGATTATCCAGTCCAACCTCTCACCCAGCCCTATCCAATCAACTAGACCATGGCACTAAGCGCCGCATGCAGTCTTTTCTTGAACACCTCCAGGGACGGTGACTCCACCACCTCCCCGGGCAGCCCATTCCAATGCCAATCACTCTGTCTGTCAAGAACTTCCTCCTAATATCCAGCCCCTACCTCCCCTGGCACAACTTGAGACTGTGTCCTCTTGTTCTGTTGCTGGTTGCCTGGGAGAAGACTGACCCTCACCTGGCTACAACCTCCTTTCAGGTAGTTGTAGATGGCAATGAGACCACCCCTGAGCCTCCTCTTTTCCAGGCTAAACTCTCCCAACCTCTACTCACAGGGCTGTGCTCCAGGCCTCTCACCAGGTTCATCACCCTTCTCTGGACATGTTCAAGCATCTCAACATCTCTCTTGAATTGAGTGGCCCAGAACTGGACACAGTACTCAAGGTGTGGCTTGACCAGTGCGGTGTACAAGGGCAGAATAACCTCCCCTGTCCTACTGGCCACACTGTTCCTGATCCAGGCCAGGATGCTATTGGCTCTCCTGGCCACCTGGGCACACTGCTGGCTCATGTTCAGCCTACTATCTACCAGTCCCCCCAGGTCCCTTTCTGCCTGGCTACTCTTCAGCCAGTAAGTGCTTTTTGATGGCACTCAAGACATTATTTTTCAGTTGATTAGAGACAAACTAGACACCTGCCTTAACTATCTGTGTTTTGTCTGCCTCAAGGCAAAATGAATCTCTCCTTGAATAGGAACACAGTCTCTTCTTGTAGTCTGCTCTGAATCTTTAATAGAAGAACACTACTGGAAGATACAGTAACAAAATAATTCCAGAAAGTTCTAGATGCTTGCGTCTCCTCCAGATGGAAGCCTGTATCCTCTGCTTTAAATTTAAGAAACTTTGGAGGCTTGCTCTATGGCACTCAGGCCTGGTCAAGCAGACCGCCATGCAAGCAGGCAGGTTGCATAAGGCAGATAGACCTTCAACAACAAAGGACCAAGAAAGCTTTTGCTCTTTAGGCATTATGCAAACGAAAGGAGATGTGAGCTGCCTTTTGTAATTTTTTGTTTTTTAAGGACTACAGCTACTCAATTGTGCTTCTGTTGGGATAGATCTGTAAAACTGGTCACAATGTGCACACCCATTAGATTAGAAGCCTCTGGCCCTCAAATGCCCAGATCCTCTTTGCTTTGTAACACATGTGAATCACCTCCATTGCAGACTCCTTTCCAGGAGGGCTGAAAGTATAGCTTAGGGTTTGGAAACATTTTGTTAGTGGATCTGGATTCATGATACCCAAATGCCATTTTATTTTCCAAATGTAAATAGGCTTTCTCTTCTATATTGGTGCTAAAGTGATTAGCAGATAAAAAAAACTTTCACTGGATAGTGAAATATTAAATGCAAGATGTGAAAAGCAATATTTCAGTGTTCCCATTTTTCTTTATGAAAGAATATTTCTATATAATAAAGGGAAAGACAGTGTTTGAAATCACTGACCTGTTTGATCTTAAGAATTCAGGGGGTAGACTAATAAATGTTTAAGGTGTGTGACCCTCAAAATCTCTCCTGTAGCCCTCGAAAGTGAGGAATAGTGGGTATACCTGCAGTGGGTGGATGGATAGATGTATGTATAATTCACACTATACATACACTGTGTACATTTGTATCTGGAGACATATGTAGGTGCATATATGCATGTGTATATATGTATTAGTTTCCATCTCCCCAACGGTACAGTGGCAACATATAGGAAAAAACCCCATAATTTTACATTAAATTATCTAGGTATCTGTGAGAATCCACTGTACTTCTGCAGATCCCAGTTGCTCTCATCCATATTAATTGCCACCAGATTTTTCCACAGAACTGCTCAATTTACAGTGCTGGTGCTGAAGGGAAGATGCTTAGTCAGAAAAAGATATAGTGTCAAAATGTGGTGTGTATTAAAATGTGAGGAAAAAAAACTGTACAATAACCTTTACAACATTACATACTCCACTACAGAAACCTAGATATGGGAAAACTTATAAAACATTGGTCCTTTCTTCCCTGCTTCCTTTTCCCACAGAAAATAAGATGCATATATTTCAAACCGTATATCCTGAATGTAATTATCTTTGCATTCATGTCTTGCCCTGCTTCTTTCCACATTGCTGGAGGTTTATCCAAATAGAAATACTGATTTGAAATAGAAATCTGTCCTTGACTAGTTCAGCTGGAGCACCTGAGCCCAGATTCTGGAATCAGTGTGTTCTGAAAATCTACCTTCCTTTCCTCACCTGCCTTAAACCTTAATACCTTAAGCGCTGCACTTTGTCAGCTGTGAGTAGCAGTGCTAAGGTACATGCTGGCACGGGATCTACCTGGCCACACAGAAGGTAGCATGCTCCTTGATTGATAGCAGCATATTCAGATGTGATAAATGCAAGGAGGCCCAGGCTGCTTTTGGGAAGGGGAATAGCAATGCAGAGGAGAAAAAGGAATTCCCCCAGGGCCTTGTACTCCGCGAGCAGTGGGAATCATGAATCTCTTCAGATAGGAGGGAGTTATTCATCGTAAAGACTATTATGCTACGTGAGACATTGCTGAAACAGAACTACCAAGCTATTTACTATCTTATCAGGATGTATTAATAATGCAGTGGTAATAATAGAAGTACAAATTAAAAATAACTGGATGGGCAGATAAGAAGAGTTCTTGAGATTAAGAGGATTGGGAATTACTTCAAACAGTTAATTGCAGAGTAACACATAGGGGGAAATTTGCCTTTGCTGTTTTGCCTTTATCATTTTCTTCCTCTTATCTCTGTGAGCATTATTTGTAGGGCTTTTACATAGATGCTAATAGGCACAATATTTCCTCAAGATTTCAGGCTGTTCTTTATCTCCAAAGAAATGAAATATCTTTTACTGATCCATCTAATTCAACAGGGACTAATAATGCTGAATAAGAAGAGTGTTCTGATTATTAGCCTTTCTTTACATAAACCTCTTACCATTTTCTCCTACCACTCCCAACCCACAATATAAAGACATTATAAGTGTCAGATATTCAGGCTGCAGAATGAATTGGTGCAGGCTGTTCCCTGAAGGTTTGTAAGCTCCTTCCAGATTGCAGTGGCATGAAATCCCCAGTGTGTCCTGAGAGTCTTGAGGTGTAATAGCTGGGCTAGGCAAAGGTAAACGTGAGTCTCTGATTCTCTGGCATGGTATGATTATTCTTCCCCCAGTACTTTCTTGCAAAACCTATGCCTGTCAGTCACTGGCCTGGCAGGGTTTTACCTGATTTGAGGGCTCTGCATGGTTCCTTTCAAAACAGAATTAAAATAATGACTCAGAACTGCTCTTTGGTCTCCTACTGGGTACCAAAATGGGCCTTGCTTAGAGCATGAGACTGCTGTCACTTTGATTTCAGGTCCTATTTGCTAAGCAATTTTCAGGACACTCGCGTTCTACTCTCAGTGCAATAGGTATTAGAGCTGGTGCAATATGCAGCCATTTCACGTAGTTCCATCCAAGCAGCAGTGGCCCACTGAGAAATAAGGCTATCAAGGGAAGCCCATTTGATTGAATGCACAATACACCAATGGAGCAGAAGCTTAGCAAAGAACTGCAACTCAGCTATTACTCCACCATTTTTTCTGGGAAGCAACATAATTTGTGAAACTAGCAGCATGGGAGCTCAGTACCAAAGACTGCAAATCATATGTCATCTTGTTTTTAACATGGTTTTAGTAGTCCATAAAGCTTTTCCATGTAATATTTATTGTTATTAGTGAATAGTTCAATCTACTGTATAGAATAGTTCATCACTATTGCCACAGGAACATCCTTCATGATTTGTCAGATTAGAAGTGTGGAGAAAACTGTTGTGTAAATAATCTTTTATTCAGTAAGAAGAGAAGAAAAAAACCATTTGGAGGGGAAGACATGAGACAGAACTTGGCGAGGGGCAAGGACAAAAGGATGTATTATCTACATACTGATCTGGAACTTTCTGTGCATGTCATTAGTATTGTAAGGTGTTCAGCACTGTTTGGTGGTTAACTTCTGTGACAGAATGGTACGCTCTTGACTGGTCACTTATCATTCAGGTTGTACCCCCACTATTGTCAATGGTGTTAATTAAAACATTAAGGCATCGGGGCAAATATAGCAGAATTTATCAGCTCCATGCTCAAGGAGAAGCAGTGAAAAACAGATGACCTAGACCAAAGGAGAAGTGAGCACTCGATTAATCCTGTGCTTACTCTTGACAGATGCAGTGTGTGGAATATACTCATCTTGTGAATGACTGAAACACTCTGAGCACATGAATTCATGTGGATGATGAAATTTTTAAGTGTTCATAGATATTTTTACAGAACTTGCCAACAAACTGAGTATCTGTGTTACTTGTATCTACAATACTCATTACGCATGGTAATAGCTTCCCTCATGCTATTAAGCCTATCAGTCCAGATCTAGATCCTCTTCCTTTTGTTTCCTCCCCAGAAATTATTCACAAATGTTTTTTGTCTACTTATCCATGCCTCCGATGTGCATCTTATTGTCTCTAACTGCCACTAATGTCAACTTTGCTGTTGTACTTCCATTACCTAGGATGCTTTTCTTAGCATCAGTGCACCTTCAAGTGGCCTCTCTCCTGAAAATATGATTCTTCTACTTGTGGCTGCTCTGGTCTGAGCACTGCATCCTAAATGTCAACATTCCTTCTCTTTCAAGGAGGCTTGTTGTTTGTTTTTCATGGTGTGATGAACCAGTAAATAGAATCATAGAAAGGTAAGGTTGGAAGGGACCTCAAGGATCATCTAGTTCCAACCTCCTGCCATAGGCAGGGACACCTCCCACTAGTACAGGTCACTCAAGGCCTCATCCAACCCAGGCTGAACACCATTGAACAGCTCCAGGGAGGGAGCATCCACAACCTCCCTGGGCAACCTGTTCCAGTGCCTCACCACCATCACTGTAAAGAACTTCCTCCTAACATCCAGTCTAAATCTCCCCTCTGCCAGTTTAAACCCATTGCCCCTTGTCCTGTCATTACAAGACCTTGTAAATAGTCCCTTTCCAGCCTTCTTGTAGGCCCCCTTCAGATACTGGAAGGCTACTATAAGATGTCCTCGAAGCCTTCTCTTCTCCAGGCTGAAGAGCCCCAACTCTTGTAGCCTGTAGGAGAGCTGCTGCAGCCCTCTGATCATCTTCGTGACCCTCCTCTGGACCCGCTCCAACAGTTCCATGTCCTTCCTGTGCTGGGGGCTCCAGAACTGCACACAGTACTCCAGATGGGGTCTGACAGGAGCAGAGCAAAGGGGCAGAATCACCTCCCTTGCTCTGCTGGCCACTCTGTTCTTGATGCAGCCCAGAATTCGGTTGCTGTCTGGGCTGCATGCACACACTGCAGGCTTATGTTGAGCTTTTCATCAACCCAGAACCCCAGGTTCTTTTCCTCAGGGCTGCTCTCCAGCCATTCACCACCCAACCTGGATTTGTGCTTGGGATTTCACTAACCCAGGTGCAGGACCTTACACTTGGCCTTGTTGAATTTCATGAGGTGTGGAGGTTTATTGCATCTAAAGAAAGACAAAGGGGGGAAAGGAAAGACATGCAATTACTGAAAACTAGAGTTAAAGTATAAAAATTGAAGCTGCTCTTCTCATATGTCTGGGTTTCCCTTCACTAAATTCTCAGGCAATAATCACAAAATGATTAATGAGACAATGCTTGTTTTAAGGCATTGTCAGCATCCACTATCTCTGTGGAGATTTCTCAGGAGACTAAACAGACTTGCACAGAATACTACCAAGCAGGCTATTAATATTATTTTCCGTTACCATTTAGACAGAAAATATAAAACCGCATTAAGTCCCCTCCCCTCTCACTTTTTCAAGGAAGATTTGTAAGAAGTGAAAACACCTTCTAGGCTCTAGAAGTTTTCATAGGGAAACTTCTGCATCTTGATGAATTTTTTGTCATTTTGTGGAATTTTTTTGTGTTACACAATGACTTATATCAATCTGTGTCTCCTGCAGGATAGAACACAGAGAATACATGTTCTGGCTATCAAGTGAGTCTAAAATACTAGACTCTGGACAAAAAATCAGCTTTTCTTTCTCTGTGATTTACAATTGTCTTTATGTCTCAACTGCCTTTCCACTTCCAATTAACTTACTCCTTCATAGCCCAAGTAATTTTTTGCTTTACTTTTAGGTTCTTTTATTACTGTGAGAGAGGTTATTCACCAAATTCTCTTATTCTCTTGGAAATCTTTTAAAAATGCTTTACTAAATAAACACACCCATTACTTAGTCCAGGATCTCACAAACTGAATAAAGCAAAGCTGTGATAAGATACTCTCTCAATCCCTTGTTCCTGACACCTTAATCCTACAGAACTACTGCCCACCCATACCACTCAATCATCTCCCTAGAAGAGGTTTAGCATCTTCCTCCTAAGTGGCAGAAACAAAATGCACACAGCCTTACATTATTACATGTTTATTTGTTTTGAACTAAATGATTGAAGTCTAAATTATTAATGGTTATTCAAAGTTGAGCTCGTAAGAAACTTGAACTGAATAGTTAATGACTAGTGATTGATTTTCTTTCTTTCTGGAGACTGACCTTTCATACTTCATAAACAACTATGTTTTAACAAATTGTGAAAGTTTAAAAAAAATCCCAAAGATCTGAATCAGAAGCTGTATTGAGTGTTTGTCATGTAAATGTTACCATCTGAAGGAAATATCTTTAGAACTAGATATCAAAACAGACTTCTGGAAGGAAGGCAGAAGGATGTAAGGCTCTGTAAGAGTGATTGCTTTCTGAAACAATATGAACTGAATTCAGCTATGACTGACAGACAGAAGGAAAATACTGAATGAAAATGGTTGTTTCATGAACAACGTGTGTTCCTGCTGCTGGGGTTTTAAGAATGAAGAGATAAATTGTACCTTGCTTTTGCCTGGCTCTGCAAGCCTTTTGGGAATGTTTGCAAATCTGTTGCACCTGTACCCACTGTGTAATGCCAAACACAACACGTATGGTAATTAGAGTTCAAGTATTGTTTAGGAGAGCAGTCATCCCATGGTTGGGGAGGGGGCCCTTTGCATGTGTGGAGATGTGCAGAAATTCTCTTCTTTGGATTCTTAGATGTTATGCTGGAGAAATGTATTTTTCAAAGAAATTAGGGGAGCATGTGTACAGTATGTTAATACAATAGTTTACATTATGTTAAAAAAAGTATAAGCAGAATAGTGAGATACTTGAGAGGTTTAGCATGTGATATTTTGAAATTCCAGACAACTAAAGATTCAGAACAGTGGAGGGAAGGCTGTTGATGGTCTCCTAGTGAATAGACAATTAGATTCGGAAAACAGTGTGTGAATTAGCAGTCATGACTGAGAGGCCAAGATTAAATACTAAACAATCCTCTTGCTGCTTGAAATGGCCCTAGTCAAACAGAACTGAGGTGTGTTAATAGGCAACCTGATCTGGATACAGTTTATGCAGTACCTGGTTTGTTTAGAGAACACAATTGTCAGTGTGGCATCTTTTGTAGTTTTTAATTCACTTTGTTAAATGAATAAAAATTAAAAACTAAATCTCAATTTGCATATGTTGGGCAAGTTATTCCAGCAATCATTTCTTCAGTTCAAATCTCAGCCTGTGCATGCAGAAGTCAAGCAAGAGCACCTCTGTCATCCAGTGGTGCCTTTTATTTTGCACAAACCAAACAGCTACCAGAGACCACATCAAGATCAAGAGTACAGGGAAGGAGTAGGAGGAAAGATGAGGATTTTATACTGGCAAGAGAAAAGATCTGATCAATATCTATAAATATCTGAGGAGTGGATGTCAAGTGGATGGGGCCAATCTCTTTTTGGTGGCGCACAGTAATCAAACAAGGAACAGCGGATACAAACTTGAACATAGAAAGTTTCACCTCAACATCAGGAGAAAATTCTTCACAGTGAGGATGACGGAGCACTGGAACAGGCTGCCCATAGAATTAGTGGAGTCTCTTTCTCTGGAGGCTTTCAAAACCTGGGTGTGTTCCTGCACAGACTACCCTGAGTGATCCTGCTTTTGGCAGGGCAGTTGGACTCGATGCCTGGAGGTCCCTTCCAACCTCTAACATTCTGTGATTCTGTGATATTGAGACATTAATTTGTATTTCCTGATATTTAATTGAGCTTGAAAGTAAAGGCTGTTGCAACTCCACAGTGTAAAAATGCTTTTGCTTGTCCTTTTTCCCTTCCCCACTAAGAAGCCAATTTGTCTGTGTTTTACTGCTCTTAAAGTTGAGACAGATAAGGAAAGAAGTGAACTTTCCTTTCAATTGAGACTGAAATAGTCTGGGTGTTACTTCTAGCTCCATCTAGAGAGGCATTTGTCATCATGGTTCAGATCTGGTCTCTTTGAAGAATTTATTTTGAGTAGAAGGTAGAAATGTCACAGAAGAATGAAGGAAGGAAAATGAGTGAACTGGGATTTCTTAGGTCTGGCCTGGTTCAGAAATTTGCCTTTGCAGAATGTACATGAGGTGGTAGATAAATCACTATTGCAGATTAAGTAATAATTTTTATACTGTTGTGTAAATTGTTTTATTGGTTATGCTTATCTGACCTTTTCTCTTGTGGATCTGTAAGGATATCACTTGCAATTTATGGGTTTTCTTTCCATTACCAAGGAGTACAAGCAGAGGAGACAAGACTGAAAAGCTTAACTGATAATTGAAGGTTGCTAGTATAGTTTAGTATAGATCAGATACAAAACACAGTTCAGAGATTAAAGCCATATATTGTGGTTATGCAGAATTCCTTGGAGATAATTCTTCCTTTTCTTTTGACCTTGTAAGGGTTTATTTTCTATTTAAAAATAATTGTAGTTAATAAAGCCAGTGAAGTGCAGGGGGAATACAGGTTAAGCAAAGGAGGACTCACGGGAGCAGTATTAAAAGTGTAAATGGAAGTGCCTGAGGACTGGCGTGCTGTCCTCATCTTTCTTTTGTTGTTGTTTTCAGCTACTCCAGCAATTTTTTTTCTATTTTCCCCCCTTGTCTCAGAGAGGTTACAAGGATACTTCTGGTGTATTTGCATTGATTCTGCTTTAAGCCAGTGAACATTGTTCTCAGAGGGCATTAATAGCTCCATGCTTCTGACAGACAAAGAGAATTAATTTCCAACTGAGAAATTAGGTGCTTCTGAGGACCAACCTTTTAGAATAGTGTCTACACTCAGAAAGGCTGATTGTCCAAATGACAGACATGCATAGTTGACTTTCTTTTTTATGCAGCCTTGGTTGAGACACTGTGAGCATGCTACTGGCCTTTGCAGTGCATAATTTTGTTAGAACAACATCCTGCGGGAAAGGCCTTCATAGAACAAGGGTGACAAGCATGGCAAATTGCTTACAAACCCCAGACCTAAAGGCTTTTCTTTCTGAAAGCTGCCAGCCCACAGTACACCATTGCTACAGAGCTGTCATTCAGTAGCTGTTTCTGCTGCTGTGAAAAATGTCACTACTTTTGTAAATTCCTTGCTTTCTTTCTCAGAAGGCTTGTTTTCACAGGACCAACAGGTTTGGGAAGCCCAGAGTATGTGAAAATGGAACACAACCAAATATTCACAGTGAGGTCTGCCCGTTGTTATTCCGGTAACAAGAGAAGTGATCCCCTTCTGATGTAGTGAAATAGGACACTGTCTTCTTTCCATTCCGTTTCTGATACAGAAATTTCGTCTGTGGCAACTGCAGTGTCTTCTCCCCTAGTTTTATTGCTTTTTATCTTTCCTATTTCTGTTAGCTGACAGCAGTTGCCAAAAATAGTGTACTGTATTTCTTAGATACTTTATAGTAGTTGCACCACAGCTATGTAGTTTGTAATGCACAGGTCTTTTGATATGTGCATCTTCTGTTATATTTCACAGTGGCAAGGACTCTAATTCTGCTTTCTTACAGTCTTCTAAGCAGAGATGTTCTCTGTAGTGAAGAGGCAAGACAACATCACCACAACGGGTGACAGATCCAAAAAGATTTATACTCTAATTTCAGATCATTAATTACTATGATATTTAACTCTCCCAGCCTGCCCTTTTACTAGCCATGTCTAGTTTTCTAGGCTGCAATATCACACTTATTCTGCAGAATATAGCCCCTGACTATAACTTGCCTCTCATTGTCTTATGTCATTGCTTCCCAGGAATACGGTCCATCCACACTGATTTCTATAGTGTCACTTTTTCAAACTCCCATGTTCACCTTGAGGTTGTCTTCTATGTTGTCTCGCTTTCTTGGAATCTGTCTTTTCCTTTTACAGCGGTCTGTATCTTCACTCCCATTCAACTTTCTCCAGCCATCCTGCTGACCTTACTTTGTTATACAACAGAAGCAAGATGCCTGAGCTGCAGGAGAAAACAATGACTGAATACATCAGTGTAGAGCTCTGCAAGAACAGCTTTGCTGTTTGGTACTTATTCACATCTGCTAACAATCTTGTGCTTAAAATCTTAGGAGCTTACACCTAGTCCATCATGTCTTATTTTCTTGCTCAGCTAATGCTACTGTAATGGTATGGGCAGATTTTATTTCAATTTTGATATCCAGGAATCATAGAATGGCAAGGTTGGAAGGGACCTCAAAGATCATCTAGTTGCAACCCCCTGCCATAGGCCGGGACACCTCCCACTAGTACAGGATACTCAAGACCTCGTCCAACCTGGCCTTGAGCACCTCCAGGGAGGGAGCAGCCACAACTTCCCTGGGCAACCTGTTCCAGTGCCTCCCCACCCTCACTGTAAAGAACTTCCTCCTAACATCCAGTCTAAATCTCCCCTCTGCCAGTTTAAACCCATTGCCCCTTGTCCTGTCATTGCAAGACCTTGCAAATAGTCCCTCCCCAGCCTTCCTGTAGGCCCCCTTCAGATACTGGAAGGCTACTATAAGGTCTCCTCATATCTTGCGATCATGCTTAATTTTAACAGGTTCTTTGCATGGTCATGAAAAATATTACACAGAAGGAAAAACCAGGCACTTCTTTAAACACTTGAGAAATAAGTAGCAATAATACACCAAACATTAATTAAACTAATTAAAATTGGAAAGAGGTCCTTGCAGTCGGATATACCGCTGCCCACTAGAGGGACACAAGAGGCTTCTTTCTGCTTAAGGCAGAAAGTACATTCAGCTTAGTTACAGAATTTCTTACAGAGAGGCTTTTGAATATTTACTCATAAAATAGTATCTTCAGGTCCCTGGAGCTAAAGTATAGTTTCTAGACAGTACCAAAACACTTGAAGGGAGTTCTGTCAGTGTCTTGTTAGCCACTGAAGATTTCTGGATCTTCCCAGGCTCAAACAGAGTGCTGGGAGAGAGGCAGACAATCTCTGACCTGATCCTGGTTCCTCTTGCATGATTCTATGTCTTTTCCAGGGCTCCCAGTCTCAACAGAAGACTTGCAGATGTGCAGTCTTGGCATGATGTCTTGTGCTGATGGCTAAGTGGAGGCACTTATTGCCATGCCTGGTAAACTAAAGCAGTTGCAGGAATTCAAGCTCAAGGCATCGGGACTTTGTTATTATGCAGCAGGCAGAGCATGCAGGGTGCAATGGCAGAGAGCACATATACATCCTTTGGACTTTGGCCACAGAGCTTACCCAAATCAGAATGGCAGTTTGCCAAACTTGACCATATTAGGACAAGCTAGGGCTTGCTTGTGCTCTCTTAGGGGAGACACAAACAAGTGCATAAACATGTGTAGAGACCCGTTTACTAGAGAGAAGAGACTTGATGGCACAAGGCCTTTATTTTCCTTCCCTGCCTTGCTTCTCCCAACAGCAGAAAGGAAGAAGAATAGGGGAACATGTCTGGATAAACCAGGACACTGTTTTAGGTCTACTGGTCTTCCACGACAGTTACTACTGCTCATGCTGTGCAGACCAGAGTGGGACTATAAGCTCTTTGCTTCCCTTCCTGACCTCTCTCTGCTGCCTACTAATGTGAGGAGCTATTTCTCCCATAATGCTTTTTATTTCTGTTGGTACCATGATCTTTATTGTACCTTTAGGAAGTATTTATATGTTATGAGTTCCATTTTACTCCCACACTGGTTTCTCTTTCCATAAAGAAGCCGTACAAAAAATCTGTGCATTGGGTAGTAACATATAAATTTGATCATTTTGCTCACAGAGAGAATAAGGTAAATGATGGATTGCGTTAATAAAAAAAGGTGTGTTGCTGTATGTAAACCAGTTCCTTATGGTATAATATACCTCTCTTCAGCCTGTATCAACTATGTGTTGAACAAAACTTTCATTTATGACAGGGGAAAAATATCACCTAGCATTAAAGTTCAAGCCTAGAGTTAGTACAGTGTGAGGGTTAGTGAAGCATACAGACACTTCTTTGTCTAAACAGTGTGCTGAGGAGAAAAAGGTCAGAAATGATCCATCTGGAATGTGGAAACTTTGGGACTATAAATGAAGAACCTCATTTCTACTTTAACAAAGAGTGTGTTTAGAGGTATGCTCATTATTTATTAGTATGTTCACCCAGAAAACAGTGCAATAGCTGAGTAACCTGTGCTGGCTTATATGGGTGGCAGGACATGATTTCTGTTGAACGTAATTGCAGATGTTGTGTCAGGATGCATGTTAGTAATCCTAGAGAATAATCCAAGCAAATCCTAGCCTTTCCCAGCCCACCCTTCCATTGAGAGAACTGTTGTCATGTGGAGTTAAAGTACTCCTGAAATGACTTACCATGGCTGTTACATCATGTTTCTATTTGCAAATCTCTGGAGGTTATCAGCACAGTTAACTCATGTGTCATGGATATCCTTGAAGTTAACACCACAAATCAAAGTATATTTATAATATTGTCTTAGAAGTGAAATAGTCAGAAATGTGTAATATTAAAAAAGAAAACCCTCATTCAGCAAAAAAAAAAAAAAAAAAGAAACACTGGATTTTCTGTAATTAAAGTGACAGGATGTTATAACTGCTGTAAATAATAATGACTGCTAAAATCTTTCAGGCTCCCCAGTGTACAAATCAACCAAACATGGATTAACTTAGCTTCCTCTGATGTGTTTCGCACTAATCCAATATCCTCTGATAACAGGAGAAGGTCTTTAATTAGAACATTTTGTTTCCTCTTCTGTGTATGCTGTGGCTCCTCAGAAAACACCTTTTGGCATTATGGAGTTCAAAGTCAAGTAAACTTTCAAAGTCTGTTACCTGCATGATGCCCAGCAACATCTGTACAGGACTTTTGCTGGGACACTGCTGCTGGATGCACATGCCTTGTGGCTTGGATGAGAAGTAGTTTGAACCAGAAACAGGATTCTCAGTCCCAAATGTATTTCATTTCATACAGGAATGATGTGAGGTCTAACACAAGCTCTAGGTGGCTCCTGACCTGATCAGCTCTTGCAACTCACAAGGCAGTGCAAGAGCTGAACGACTGCAAGGGTGTTCTTGTGTGCTTCCAGTGGCCCTACCAGCAGCCACTGCTTTTCTTGGAGAGTTTTTGGAGTGGTGCAGAGTGGTGCATGTTCCTGCAGATATGCATATCCTTTGCTTGTGTTGTGCCTTTCCCACACTGATCCCATCTAAAGCTCTTCAGTGACAATACAGATTTCCGAGATATGCTGTTCTACAGGAGTCGTCTAGGCATTCTATGAATGTTGGATTCAGCAGCTCAATTATTTTGTCTAGCCACTAAAGGGTAATACAGAATCCACATAGCTCTCTGAGGCTGACAGGAAGACAGATCACCAGTAACCATCTGAGTCAGATTAGTTAAATTTTCACATTTAAAAAAAAAAGTAAGATGAAAGTTATTAAAGGTGACAGTAGTAGAAGACAGGTTCTTTGACAGTCTCTTTACCCTCACTCTAGGTGCCGTTATGTCAATCAACTAGTAACCACTTTCTGTTAATGTTACCTTTGCTCAGTTCTGCCTCTTTTGGTCATTGGATTTATAGCAAAATGATTAGGGGTTGGAAGGGCAGAGATGGGGAGAGAGAGAAGGAGAAAATGAACAGGAGAAGCAGTAGTGAGTTATTTTACTAGAACACAGGCAATCTGGTGGCTCAATAGCTTCACTGAAATTTCCTTTTAACACAGCAGAAAACTGCCTGTCAGGATGGATGCCTGAAATACATCTGAGTTCTTGCTGAGGATGGGGAAATGTTTAGTGTCTAATAGCTAATATATTCTTAAGAATTTCAGAAGGTGACACTTACATAGCTTGTGTTTGAGTTTGCTAGAATTTTTCAGTGTGTGTAATCAGCTGAACTCTTCTGACATTTCCCAGTGTAGAGGAATCAACAGCTGGTCAGGGGGCACCTTAACGTAGCTGCAATGCCAGGGATGTGCCAAACACTTTTAACGAGGTTTAAGGTTTAAGCAAGGTTGTCAATTCTGATGTAATGCATAGAAGACCAACTGCACATTGCCTTAAACTCCTCTACAGTCAAGACTGTATCTCCTAGTTTTGAAGCCTAGTGAAGCCTCCTTCCTACTTTCTAACCTGCTGACTGATGTGCTAACTGCGCCTGGTGTGTTGGAGCAAGGAGGAGGAGAGGTGTGAGAGATGTGTCTGGAGCAGTACATGTTTCACAGACTGGCTCTGACGCTCTTCCCCCGCATGAATGGACATGCAGCTCTCCCGTGTGCACAATGTGCTGGTATGTTACTTGGCACATGAATTTTTCATATATTTGAACAGGAGAATGATGTATCCAAACAGACATCTGTCTTTCATTCCCTCCATAGTCATTTTAAACTTTTCAGAGGTAGATTATACCAATGCAATTTTCTCTTAATTACCTAACTACTCACAGTCCTTCACTGCATAAACTAGCCTTCCACATCAGTTTTGAATTTGGCTCTATTGCAGAAAAGTAATGGTTTGGACAGCTGGGAATCAGAGAAAGGAGGAAGAGTGAGAGGAGAAAAGTAAGTTATATCTGTGCCTTAATGGGGACAGTTATTTTCAAAAACTGGGGAGAAAAATATTTATTTGATATACAGTAATTGTGCAATATAAGCAAACATCTCAGATGAACTTATGCTAACAAGTGACCTCTCTTTTTTCCCCCTTTTAAAAATATGATTGGAACATGTTGAGAAGGCTATATGTAAAAGTATTGAAACCCACAGCTTGAGGGAGAGAACAATGATTTTATCATTATATATAGACACATACATGCACAAACAGAAACCAAGTCACTGAAACAGTCTGTAACAAATGGATCTGATCCAGAAAAGTCTATGTAATTAGATTAGCCTTTGGCCTGACAAACACTTCATAAAATTCCATTAATATGAGCAAGCTAGAAAAATAAAGAGGAATTTATTTTTAAATTGGGAGAAAAAAACCCAAAAAACCCACATCAAAACCCACCCATGAAAACAACCCCTTTAAAAAAACCTCATTTCAGAGCAGTGAGTCTATTGGATTAATATATTTATCATTTGGTCACAATAAAGGTGTTAAACTAGGAATGTGTAGCCAACAATCTACATATTTTTTTAGAGCAGTATTGAAAAAATATTTACATCTCTCCAGTAAGACAGATTTCCCTTCCATCATGCACTGAAAACTTGATCTTTAGTGGCATTTGTTTGTTGTTGATTTTATCTTTGCCATCAGTTTGTTCAGTGTTGGAAGAACAGATGACATATAGGACTGGCTTATGGACCAAGCGTACATGACCAGAGGAAGAGTCTAAGCTGTGGTAGTATACGGGTCAGAGCAGAAGCTTTGGCAGAGGACAGCAAGGAACCAACTCTTGTTCCTATGCTTCTAAAGGCAGTAGGAATTGTATCACTGCCTTCAGTGGTGGCCTAATTAGATCTCTGAAGGCTTTTTAAAAATCCCTCCTCAAATATGTTGACTGTTCTTTGTGGTGTTAGTGGAAAAGTGTGCATCTTCTGGCACTGCAAAAGATAGCTCTGCATGGAACTTATTTTTTCCACTACGAATGAATATTATAATACTTTTTAATGGGTTGGGAACTTCCTCAACCTTAAGCCTTAAACCGGCATACACTTCTTTTGTCACTGTGAGGCTGAAGAGAAGTGCAACCTTGTCCATGAAAGACAGTATAAGTTTGCTATGAACGCAGAGAAATGGCACAGTACGTTAAAGCAGTAGTCTATCTCTAGGCACCTGGGTTCATGTCCTTGCTCAGACCTTGTGTAAAAATGAGTTTGTTGTCCCAGAGGACTCTTTAGCATACTTCATTCACAATACTCCTGCGTGTTTTGGCAGGTTTCCATCTCTGGCCAGAAGAGGCTTAGGATGGGAATAGCAGTAATACTTTCCCAGGTGAGAAATTAAGAGTGCTGGTAGAGAACTCCAAGAACATTGTTCAGACTGTGTCTGTGGTGGAAAATTCTGCTTTTGAAGACATTGAGCATGGGTGGAGATGCAAGAATATCAAACAGATACATACAAATTCCTGAATGTGTCTGTGTATATTTGGCAAAGATTAGGTCAGTGGGTTATACAGTCCAACATCCTGCTGCCTCTGTCAGAGGCCGTTGCCCGATGACTTAAAGGACATCTTTAAGTTGCTAACTGTGCAGCAGCATTGACTGGGGAAAAGGAGAGGAGGGATTGTTTTTCTAACACCTGTGGATGATTAGGTGACATGGTGTGGTAGGAGGTTTGATTATTCTGAAGCATTCTCTTGGGGCTATAACTTCAGAACAAAGCCCTTTAAGGTCACACCACCATCTAGACACTTAAAAAAACCCAAAACAACAGTGTTTATCTTAAGTCTTATGTAATCATGAGTAGTACATATTGAAGGAAATGCTTGGTAATAGCATTCTTGGTGTTACTTTCCCTATTTGAGAAATCAAAGTGAAGTTTTTATTTTAATCATGTATTGTAGGATGTTAAAGCTAGAAAAACCATCTGTATCTTCCTGCCATTTATAAACCTTCCCTTTACCACCCAGTATTTCAACAGCAAAATTCCCAATCTGTGGAGTGTAGCTGAATATCAACATAGGGATGATGTCCTGGTTGGGGGGAATTATATTACTGGCCATACTGATGCAGAAAGTATTTTAATGTTTGACTTTCTTCATTCTCTTCATGATGGTCATCAGCAGACTTAATGTGATTGCCTGTGTTCAGGTCTTGAGG
>VWYK01122899.1:0-10611 GCA_013399775.1 Semnornis frantzii
ATATTGCTGAGTGTTCCAAGTTTGCTATGAATTATGTTAAGTGAATTTTGTTCAAGTTTTCATGCATTTAAAATAAACTACTTCTATAGTAATGTATGACATTCTGCCTTCTCTCTCTTCACCTTGCCAAAAAAGTTTTAAAAACTCTAAGAAAGATACCTAGACTGATCTGTGTCTGAGGAAGCAATGGACATGTCATCTGCTTTTTTTTTCTCTCTGTTACAGTCCTGTTCTTATCCACCTGAATGCACAAGAACAGTTTCAGGAGTGAGGTCTGTATTCACAATGGTGCACTTGAACAAACATCTTTCGACATCAACCTCTGCAAAAAGCTAAAATCTGTAGAGGTCAAAAATTCCAAGGCAAATGAAAGTGAGAATGAGTTTATCCTAGCAGTTGACATCAGTGCTCTGGGTATTTGCACAATAAACGAAGTCTACTTCTAATGCAATTAAATACCAAATTGCATTTAAAAATATGCTAAAATAATATAAATAATATCCCACAATTACTATGGGCTTTTTTTTTTTCTCCCCAAATTGCTGATTGATCACATTACCTAGTATTTAAAATACCAATCCAGTATTTTAAAACTTTATGTTGGAGGAACAGCCACTGTGATTTGATAGGCAATTTCAAAACCAGCACTTTAAAACACAATGATAGCAAAAATATCTGAAGCAGATTTAAAATCTATAAAGCTATGTTCTATATTACTGTAAGTAATAAATCAAGCAACTATTACTTATAGCGGGCTCAGCAAAAGCAACAGGGATGGACAGAAGAGATCAGAGTGTGATGCTCTCCACCACTGAGAATCCCAAGAAAATTGGAGAATGGATATTCCCTTTTGTCCAGAAGTTCCCAAAGGATACAAAATAAATAATATTTCAAAGACAGTACAAGTGAAAATACTGCTCCCATTGTGCCTGTTACATACACATACAGCATGCCTACATATACAGAATGGTGTGTTGTCTTCATTCACAAACAGGAAATATGGCAGTGCGTTATCAGAATGCTTTGATACTCCTAATTTTTTCTGATGCTGAGATATATGAAGAAACCGCATTCACAACTTAGAATTTATGTCCAGTAGCAAACAGTTAATTCTGTTCATGTCTCATGATTGAACTCGAGGATTAGTGCTCCTCTGAGCAAGTGCCAGCAGTAAGATACCCGTTTGTCCCATTGGCACCACTGGTCCCATTAGTGGTGACAGTGCTGTTGAGGGTCTTTGAACGAGGGACTGTTTCTTCCTCATCTGAGCTTGATTCAATGTCACTTCTGTCATCCTTTGTTACCTGCAGAATATGAAAAAGACACAAGAATAAGTACCACTACATGTAATTTGCTTACAATAATCCTCTACTCCAGAGAGTCCTCATGACAATTCTGATCTTCAGCTATCAACTTGCAAAGAGCCATTTGCCTTTGGGGCTCCCAGTGTTTCTACCAACCTTTCAATACATTAACACGAGGGATGCTATTTTGCTTGGGAACAGTGAAGAAAGAAACATACAGTTCCCATGTACCTCCTAGTATGTTAAGTTTTTGATGTCAACACCTAGCAAGTCCACAATTCTTACACCTGTGAAACTGAACTTCAGATGAGCTCAGAAATTTCATTCCATGCTTACACAGCTTACTTAACAGACTACTTCAATCTCTGTTATATAAAGGGACCTTTATATTAAAGCTGTCTGGGGGTACAGAAATACACCTCAAATCACACTTTCATCAGACAGAAGAGAATGGGCCCAGCACAGGGTATTGTGTGCCTGTGATTGACATGAGGGCATCATCCTAAATTCTCTTCATATATTAGATTGACTGTCAATTCTTCTGTCAGGGTCCTGCTCTTAAGCCAAACAATCAAAAGAAGATTCTGTACTACAGTCACTTGTGTTAAGTGTGAACCACTCTCTTTACTTTTAAAATGCAGCAAGATACCAGATTATTTGCACTTAAAACCTCCTATGAATACAACACATCTTGCAGTACTTAATTCTGTTTGTTTATCCCCAAAAGAACCCACTGGAGCAATTTCTACAGAAAGATTCTAGAAAATACATAGCTAGGTTTGTAAACCCCCCCTAAGCATAACAGTAAGCAAGATATAGATGATCAGGATTTAATGATAAAATAACTAGAGCTGAAGATCTACTGTAAGATATCCATGATATGTTGTGAAGATACTGCTTATTCTACTGCATAAATGAAAGGAGTATGAATGAGGAAGTAAGTTAAGATCTGACAGAAGAAGAATTCTCCATGCATGTCATCCACATGACCTTTAACCTGGTTGCTGACTTACTGCAAGTGTCTAACTCTACAGAATTTATTTTTTTCTCCTGCACAGTTGTTGCTCTTAAGTATGTTTCCTGAGCGCCAACAAACCACCTGCTTACCCTGCTGGTATACATGTGTAAAAATGTAACACAGCAGTACCCATTTACTACAGATAGAAGTAGGTTTGAATGATATTAGGCGATGCATAGCCAAGTAGTAAGATTGCCCTTTAAATATAACCTTCATTTAAATATATAAACACGAGCAATGGATAAAAATACCAAGCACAAGCTAGAAATTAAAAAATCCCTCCACAAATACCAGTATTGCACAGAATAAATATTTTGCTCAGTAAATTTAAAGAAACTTACATGCAAGGGGTTCCACTTCCCAGCCTTCCAGAACAGCACAAGGAAAAGGATAAACAAGCAGAGTAAGAAAGAGTATGAAGGTGTCTGAAGTCACTGGTGTAATTCAGACAGGACAGCTAAGGCTAATCATTAAAAGCAGAGGAGACTGAAGTGTGGCCTCCAGGTAAAACACAGTTCATGAATGCACTCTTTCATACAGAGCAAGTGGCAGATTCTGAGCTCTGCTCAGCACAAGGTTTAGCTCTCCAGGGCATCCACAGAACAGAGTTTTCTGCAGAACAGTCGCTTCAGGGGCAGTTGTATATCTAAAATGCCTACTCCTATGCTCTACACTTTAAGGGCAAAACACCCTGTGCTTTACAGGATCTGTACATGTTCATTCTATCCTCTAAATTTAAGTGCCATATCTGCGCAGGAGCCAGATTCCTGTCGATTTTATCTTCCTGTCAAATGTAACAATGGCAGCAAGACACTACATTTTATCCCAAACCATCTTCTTGTGGCAATTCTAGAAAGAAAGTACATAGTTCTTTGCAGAACCTCACTAATTGTAAAACCCAAATCAGACTGTGATCTGTAACTCTGCCCCTAGAAAAGGCATCAGAGTTTCACTTTGTACTGTTATCACTATCACTATACCAGCTAAGAAGTGAATACTTTGATACCAACTACTATAAAGAAGAAAATAGGACTGGTAGCCCCAAGAAATAAGTTTGCTGTTTAAAAAAAGAAGAAAAAAAACCCCCAAAACCCCAAATTTCCCTAATGTAGTTTGGTTCAGTGTACCAGATTATAAAAAATAAGTGTGGAAGCACATATTAAGGAGTATATTAACTTATCGGGCATTCATTAGAAGGAGTAACAAAGGAAAAAATGAAAGGAAAGTTTACATAAAACATGTTTTCAGTAATGAGTTATGGATTAGGAAGAAAGAAATAACTGAAAAGTCAGTGACCTTGTATTTATATAAAAAAAAGTTAAAATCCTAAACATGAAACAGAATTATGCTGTCTTACCTTGCCCTTTGAAATAGCTTTGTAGGCTGTTTTTATGATTATATAGGACCAAAGACAGTGCAGAATTTGAAGAATGACAAGCAGCATGTTGAAGACCCACAAGGCAGGAAAATTGCCCAGAGCTTCATACAGTTCAAACAACGTAGTGTTTAATATCCTAGAAGGGAACAGAAAAATAATTCAACAATCTAAAAGAGGTCCTTTTTAAATCAAGATGACAAGTACTTAATTAAATGGGATCCACATGGATAGTTGGTTCTCAGAGTAATAGTGACTCAGATTGAATCACACAAATGTCTCCAGAGAGAAACAACATCAAAATGTTGCTTCCAGTGTTCAACTTCATTTTGCAAACATCGTGTTATGTAAAACAAAAATCCACAGTGTGTATTTCTTATCTTCTTTTATAAGGCTGGCACATGTTGGTTGTCTCTAATAACTCCTCCTCTGATAAATAACAGATTTTTTAATTCTGTTTTTTTTTAAATAAAGCTTTTGCATTTTAGCTATCTCTAGCAGGGGTTTGTTTGCCCCGTATCAGCACAGGGTAAGAGTGTGTATGAAGACCATTACACTACAGTGCAACCCACACACAGTACCATGTTCTTCAAAGCATATTCCCAGGCTGGAACAGTGAGCCGCAACCTCTCCCATGTTACATGAGACAGATAGAATCATAGAATAGAGTCACAGAATCAGTTAGCGTTGGAAGGGACCACACTGAGGTCCACACTGAAATTGTCTGAGAGTAGAGTGGACAATAAACAATGTTATTTATGGAAACAAATAATGATGTACGAATGCTTGTTAATTTGAGGGAGATAAAGAAGGCAATAGAAGGATTTGTCAACCTGCACGCATTTTCCCTGCTGGTGTAAAAATTCATTAAAATAGTCCATTGACAGGCGTTTTGTTCCCGTTATGCTTAAATTAAGCCGCCTCCGCAGGCCACTAGATGGCAGGGGCAATCAAGCAAAGGCCTTCGCACAGCCCTTGGGCTGCAAGTGCGGCGTCTGAAGGCAGGAGATGTAACTGAGTCTGTTCTGTAACAGCCTCTGAAAAGCACTGCTCTCATTTGGGAAGATAGAGATCCTGGCTCTCAGCTTTTTCATATGCAGTGGGCCCATCTCTCCAGCCTGTCCAGGTCCCTCTGGATGTCATCCCTTCCCTCCAGCGCGTCTGAGGACCAAACTTGCTGAGTGCACCCAATGCCACTGTCTGTATCACCGATGAATATGTCGAACAAGACTGGTCCCAGTACTGATCCTTGAGGGACTCCTGTTGTGACTTGCCTCTGCTTGGACGTGGAGCCACTGACAGCCACTCTTTGGGTGCAGCTGTCAAGCCAGTTTTTTAATCCACTGAGTTGTCCATCCATCAAACCCGTGTTTTACCAGCTTGGAGACCAGGATGTTGTGCTGGACACTGTAGCAGGCTTTACTCAGGTCCAGGTGAATGATATCAATTGCTTGTCGCTCATCTATTGATGTTGTGGCCTTTTCATAGAAGGCCACCAGGTTGATCAGACGCGATTTGCCCCTGGTGAAGCTGCATTGATTATACCGAATCAAGTATGTACAGACAGCAAACCCACAATACAACATTTAGTGGTGATGATTAATGTGTATAAATAGTATTGGTCAAAAATCAACCAGTGATTTTTAATGCACTGGCCTTAGTACTGCAAGGAATTTAATGATAAATTTGATTCTTCTTACACTAAACTGCATGTGTGCTTTATAATTTGAGAAATGGATGTTTTATACCTTACTATACCTATGTGTTTTAACACCGTCTTCTGTTTGTGAACATCAGAAAAAGGTTTTTCTAGTTTTCAAGAACCCTGTCATATTGCTTCTGCTCCAGCTAAAACTCTTCAAGCATATCAACACATACCTGCAGCCGGCACTGTTTAACTTCACTAAAATACTTATTTCAGTTCCCACCACAATCAAATGCAAACTTGAAACCAGCAACTCCTCTATGTAAAGCTACTGTCTTTTTTATCTCTAAAGTTTTATGTGCTCCAGAACTGTAAACACAGTTCCTACAAGTTTCCGTTTATATTTTCATTCACTGAATCAAATCCACATCTGAGGACTTTCACAGGCATAGAAAAGCAGTATTAGAGATGCAGATGGTCCATTCTTCCAGAAGTTCAAAATATCAGGAAGGCGGCAAAGCAAAAAAAGAGAGCTTCTTATTCCAAAAGCAGTTTCACTGCAAGCAAATGAGTCATCTGCTGCATATTAGATAAAGGAAATAAGCCTTCATTAAAAAGAGTAGACTTCTTTCTAACCTGCTTGTGTCTGGCAATCTAAGGACAGAACTGGAACTCTCCATTAAAGCTGCATAAAGATCTCACTAACTGCTCAGCAATGCTAAGAGTGGTCAGTGACCTGATGTGCAGGCTGTGTGTGCAGATGGAGCTAAGGCTATGTCTAAGCATGTAGAGATGAACAGAAGTTGAATGAAAAATACAGAAAGCTATAGAAAAAACAAAGGAAAGCAAATGAATTTTCTCAGAATACCTCAATTATTTTATGCCAAAAGTCTGAAATAAGGAGTGTATGTGTGGGGAATCATAAGGTCAGACAACTTAGCACCAATCCTACTGCTGAAAGGATTTAATAGAAACATTTTAACCAACCACACGAATAACAGGGACTGGAAAAACTAGCATAAGAATGGACTACATGAAGGACAAAGTGACTGTAAGATGTATATGTGAATGAAATTTAGGTTCAAATACTCAAAAGGCATTTGTGCACTTAGATCTGCAAACATTTTTGATGGAGTTTTTTAAAAACTCTCCGGTAGTTAAACCTCAATTTTCATAATAAATGGTGGAAACTTTGATTTTTGTCTATCTGACTTGAAACAGCTGGACTTGATCTCCTTGATCTCACAGGGAAAAATTACATTAAACTGCAAGTGCTCTACCTCTCTGGAAAATTTAATCAGTGTTTCCCAAATCTCTGCAATTTGAAATACAATGTTAGCTTCTGCTTTTGAAAATAGGTTCTGGACTGCAGAAATTTTTCTGAGGCATTTAAAGATTCTGATAGCTGGTAGAAACACCACAATCTCATGGAAGGTGTTACTCCCACTTCAAACACATCCCAGGTGGGGTTGTGCACCTTGCCACAGGAAGCTCTTAGTTTTTAAGGACTGTGGCTCATGAAAACAGATGAAACCAAATCCACTGCTCTTAGAGAGATCTGTGGTGGTCTGTCAGGAACATTGCCACAATATCTGAGCCACTGGGAAAGGTAATTCAGTACTTACTGTACTAATGCTCTAATTGAACACTCAGAGTAAAATTAATACATTTTTGACAACTACTAAACAATCAGTTATATCACATCAACAATAACAAAATTTTTCTTCTACTAATTCTTCCCCTAACTAATAAAGCAGTACATAGGAGGCTATTTGCAACAGGCCCATACATTGACTCAGATAAGGTTACACACTCTCCCTTCAATTTAGTGGGCACAAATCCAGGCTCTTGGACAAGTTAGTAATTGTCTTACACCAGAGATGGAAGGAGAAAAAGAAGATGAAGGAAGAGATAGAGATGGATTGGTGGAAGAGTAAAATGCTTCGCTACATTTGCCTGAGAACTGGCAAAACCATGCTGTTTGCTTCTGAAAAAATCCTGGGAGGAGTGAAAGGAGGTGAGAAAGCAAGCCATGTGGAAAGAATAGGTATTCTTCCACAGAGGTAGGAAATTCATTATAAACTCTGTAAAACAAAGCACAGCAGGGTGATGGATGCTGTTATCATATCCAATGGCAGCAAAAACTGTGCAGCTGAAGTGAGTGCTACCACAAGCTGCCATAACTTCTGCAGCACTGTCCAGTGACCAACATGCTGTGTGTGCAACATGCTGGTTGACAGACGTATTGCTACCATATCGCAATGGCCAAAAGTCTGGAAGTGTAACTGAGGACAGTAAAACATGATTCTAGGTATCTGCTTGTTGAAATAGTTCAGAACAAGTGTATTTATCTCCTTTACCAAGTGTATATTAGACAACAGTACTCTATGCTGCAGAATAATCAGCTGCACTGGGACATCCTTCAGTACTGCATTCATTACAGAGCAAATACATAATTATGTCTAGGTAGGCATTAATTAAATTCAAATCCTATTTAGTACAAGCAATCCAGCAACACTGCTGTCAACAATGCTTCAGAGCTTCTGCTTTTTAAATTTTTCCTTTAAAAAAGAAACAATTGCACTTACTTCTGCCCCCAAACATAGTATACTCTCCATTACACATGGTAAAAAGTGACCAAGATCAGAGAACAAAGAGTCAGAAGTCCCAAATTCTGGATGTAGCTATTCTATTAAGTTATTACGCTATCAAAACCTTTTTCAATTTTCTTTACATAGTTTACTTCTGTTTAAAGACAGGTACAAAGTATTGGTACATCTTGTCTGCTGCATAAAGATGCTGTGAGAAGTAATTCATTGGCTTGTTTATAAACCAGCAGCGACTGGTTGCTTAAGATACCATAAAATGGACAAGTAAAAAAAGCCCAGTGAATCAGTGAGATTCATAGATAAATAAAGAGTCAGTGGAGTGTGAAAGCACACATATGTGCACATGCTATCAGGCACAGGATGATAAATGAGCTGCATTTCATCAGTAGTGAAGATTTATCTGTGGGATTTAGACCTTCACTGAAACCTACTAGGACTTCATATCCCAGACTGTTCTGTTACTTTGACAATGGTAAACTAACACTACAGGACAGGTGACCAGACAACAAATGTTTCTGTGTAAGGTGTTTCTGTTCAGATGAGTTACCAAACTTTTCATCTGAGAAGTCTATGACATGATATGCAAACCAGTCATTACATTGAAGAAACTTTGGTCTATTGCATTTGCGTGTCCTGAAGCCTTCAATCTGCAACACAGCTAAAGATTTGATTATAGCAAATCCAGTACACAAAGGCCTGTACTCCCAGCTTCTTCCTTTTCTGAGTTTCAGCTCAGCCAGCTGCTATGTATATATCACTGTTTTAAACAGATGCCTCTTGGTTCTTGGAGTGGAAGAACAAGTTGGTTTGCCTTTATGGATCCTGCTGTCTCTTAGGTTTTCAGTTACCCAAAGCAGGATTTATGAAACTAATTGCTGCATGGCAAATATGAGCGGAATAGCAAAGACCCACTATAAACTGAGAAGTCAGGAACAGGGAAGGATGGACTTGGAAGAAAAGAGAGATGGTCTTTCAACAGCATTTCAGACTGATTTCTCAGATTTTTTGGTTGTCGATGCTCATTACCCTCTTCTTTTAGACAGTAAGCTGATGAAAAAAAGATCTCTGCAAAATGCCACAAAAGAAGGGATATAAACTCTTGAGTGAGAGCAGTATTATATCCACACATCTTATCAGTGAGCTCAGCATCATGTGGAGTTCTGCTTACCCATACCAGCCCCACTTCAGAGGATATCCTGACATTGTGGTCAGTTGCCGTAGAGATGGGTAGCTCCCGTCCTAATGCTAATTTGGAACGATACCTTTTTGCAGAAATCACATCCCTGCCACTGAGACTGTGTTAAAGTAACACAGTAGATCAACAGGATTCCCCATTACTTGATTGAAATGATGGAACAGGCAGGAAATTACCCATGTTTGATGTACTGTAAATAAAACCATTCTCATCAAGCTGTCACTGTCTTGGGTTCAGCTCTGCTTCTCTATGCTCAATTCTTTCTGATCAACAGCTACTGCCCACTAAATGATTTTACAGCCACTGGTATGAATAATACTATTTCCACTCCTGTGGCTAGCAAAGAAACATGAATACGAGGTCAGAGACACTTCCACAATCCAAGCTCAAATCTCAGGAGAGTCTTTCAGTAGACATTAAGATATGAGAAGAATTCAAATTTCCCAGTAGAATGTAATTATGCTCAGCAAAATGTTGTATCAGTAATGTGTTCTGGCAAAATGCTTCTGTAAAGGCCTGTGATCATAACAGAGAAACTATGCTATGCTAAGAATGATACTTTCAAATCTGAAAATCTCCAAGCACAAATAAAACTTGGATGAGTAAAAGAAATATATATGAAGATCCATTTGCCTGGAGTTTATGTTATTCTCCAAACAGGGAAGGAATTTGTTGTAAACTATAGGAGGTCAGTTTCCAACATTTGTAGAAGAGGGTATAAAAGAACAAAAATCCTTCCCCGTGCCTTTCTGCTGACTAAGTGCAATACCTCTCCTCAAGGAACATTCCTTCCTCTTGCTTTTGGAGTACACACTGCCACACTGCCTTGTATTTAGCTAGAAGCCATGGCAGATGTTTTTTTGAGTAAAAAAGATTACCCAAACTTTCTGTAAATGCAGGAACTACATAAACAGCACAAATCCAAAAGCCCATGAAACGTTACAGAACAGCTGCAGCCAGTTCTCTGGCAGGTACCCAATGTCTTTTGGGTGGCTTATATACCATCAACAGTAAGGCTACCACACTTTGGATTCATTGGTATAGTCCTGAGAACATGTTCCTAGAGTAATGGAATAATTTAAAATATCCATAAACCCCATGCAGCTTAAGGAAGCATGGTGAAAGTGTCTGCCAAAGACTCATCTTTCAAACAAATGGATCGAATATTATGGTCTAGTTGTGGAAGGACTGGAAGAAAGCCAATGTCACTCCAATCTTCAAAAGGACAAGTAGGACTGAGGTAGCTACAGGCTAGTCAACCCCACCTCCACCTCTGGAAAGGTGATGGAACAGATCATTCTCGATGTCATCTCTAAGAATGTAGAGGAAAAGAAGGTTATTGAGAGCAGTCAGCATGGATTCACTATCACAGTCTGATAGCCTTCTGTGATGGCATGACTGGCTGGATAGGTGAGGGAAGACTAGTGGATGTTGTCTATGTCGACATCAGCAAGGCTTTTGACAC
>VWYK01122904.1:5138-30950 GCA_013399775.1 Semnornis frantzii
TGGCGGCTGGATGGAACACGAAGGGTACGGAGGGGTGTCCCCAGCTCAGCCGCGTCCCTGCTGTCCTCAGCCTCGAGCGGGACTGCCACCTTACTGACACGGTCCCTCCAGACACCGCAGGGTCAGCCCCTGCGCCGTGCCCGCCTCTGCAGTTCTGCTTCGTACCACGGGAGGTCCCCAAGGCCCAGCAGATGGGGCAGCAGGGCACTGCTCCCGGGCACAGCTCGCAGCTGCGCCCAGAAGCACTGTGGTGGCCGGGGGTGATCTGTGATGTGCCTTTGAGTGACCCCGGCTTGCAGGACAGCTAGAAGTGGGCAGGAGGCAAGTTCAGAGCGGGAGTCCAGGGAGCTGCTTGCCAGGAGCTAGTATAAACTGCAGGAAAAAACAAACCAAGGCAACTGAATTAGGGATGTTTGGGAAGAGGATGGACACCGAGGGGATTTGTCCTGAAATCACTTAATCTCGGGGAAGTGAGCTGCCCAGGGTGCTCGGGTTCATACCTCTAGGGCCAGCTTCTCTAGGAGGGTTCACAAGTAACGCACATGCAGTGGTGGGGAGTGATGGAGCTTCAGCTCTTCAGTCCCCTAATGTGTAAAGGACCATCTGGGCTCCCACACATTTAACTACTCTCCAGCTGCTGGTGAAGAAACTCTTCCAAATGTCTTCAATCCAAGCAGCTCTGCCCCAGCACCCCACTACCTTGTGACCACTGTCCCACTGCCCTCACAGATCACTGGTGTGGGCTGCTTGGAGGTGTTGTGGGGTCATCTTCTCTGCAGACTTCCAAAATCTGCCTGGATGTCTTCCTGTGCAACCTGCCCTGGGTGAATCTGGTTTGGCAGGGGAGTTGTACTAGATGATCTCCAGAGGTCATTTCCAACCCTCATTCTGTGCTTCTGTCCACTCTGCTACAGTGGCCTACAGCAACCCCTGAGCTGGCCATGCCCGCTGATGCTGCCCCACATGCTCGCCTCTGCCTCCACTACAGCTGCTGCCAACCCATCTATGCCCCATAACACCTATCCATCCGGTTTCTTCTATTGTGGGGTGCTTTTTCCTGCTAAGAGATGGCAGGTTTTTATCTCAAACCATCTCCTAATGCTCAGAGAAACCTTTCTCCCTCAGGAAATGCAGTTACAAGGAGCAAGGTGCAGACACTCATGCTCTTCACAGCTGGGATACAGATGGGATCCATGACTGGAAGCAACAGACAATACACAGAGGTGTCTCCAGCTATGGAATTCATGCAGGGTTTGGAACTTTGCAGATTTTGGGGAGGAACCAGTCCTGAGCTTCATGACCCATTCCTCCTCTAAAGAGAAACTCTGCAAGATCATCCCATCCCATTTGGGTGCCATCAGAAAAATGTCATTGCAGTCAGGGTAGCCTGAACCTTGGAAACTCTCCTTAACATCATTAGAATTACCCAGATCTTTGCACCAGGGGTGGAGGAGGAAAGCAAGGCTCAGGGCCAGCCCATATGTGAAGGGAGCTGCCATTCATGGAAGGCACGTGTCCTAGTGGGATACAGGTGGTGGGAACATGGACATCTCTGCATCCCACCATCTTGCTGCTCCTGGCTGCCTGCGGTTCTCCAGCCTCCAGGTTTGGAAGCAGCGCTGAGGCTGGAGCCATTCCCCAGCACCATGCGCAAGGCTTTGGTTGCCATAACAACTGGATTCAGGCTTTAAAAATAGTAACTTATTTTTCATTCAATTTGCCATTTGCCCTCTGAGGCAGATCTATTTCGGGACTGATGGTTCACTTCAGGTGTCCCTCACCAGCACCCCCGGCTGCAGACTGGGGACTTTGGGGATGGGGGTTATTCTGTTAAATGTGATTTATCATCATTCTCTCTCCCTTCTCTGTTTGGGCTCAGAGAAAAGGTAAAGCAGGGCACTGGCATCATGAAATAGCCTTTGCCAAAGCCTCGTCATCTAGAAGGCTGGGGAAGGAACTTGAAAAAAATCTTCCCGGCTAAGTGGCAGAGCGTGGGAGAGGATTTTGGAGATGATCTCACTCTGCATCTCAGCTTGGACCTGCTGCTTTCAGCCAGGGCTTGGCTGTCCCAGATAGACTGGAAGGTCCTACCAAAGATGGGGGTTGTTTTGTTCCTCTTGCACCTCCAGGGTCCCACTGTCACCAGTCTGGTTCCTGAAGGCATCTTCTGTCTGTGATGGGAAATGTGCAGGGAGGGTAATCCTGCTGCCAGATCTTGGCCCTGGGGAGCTGGGATTCTTCTTGAGGACACTCCACAATGCATCTGGAGGGTCACCTCTTTTCCAGTCCCTAGAGGGATGAGCTGCTTTTTGAAGAGGTTGAAAAAGGGTGCTAGGATTCATTCATGTTTTGAATTAAGAGTTCTCTTAATTTTTTGTCTGTTCTGGCTCTTGGAAGAGGTGCGTGTGTGAGTTCTCATGGAAATGTGGCCTTTTGTGGTGAGATGTCATCAGCTTTTCCACCTTCTTCCCATTGCCCTTGTTAGAGCATCAACACCAGGTTGCATTGGGGAGATCAGAGCTTCAGTGGCTGCTGGCTTTATGTCACCTTTCTTGTCCTTTAGCTGCTCACTGAGCGTACCTGTAGCCTTTGGCACAGGATGGGCATGGATGATATCCATCTGCCTCCAGACAAGCTTTCATCATCCTCTATGTCCCTTCTCTGATCTGCCCAACCTCAGATGCATGTTGGGATCTCGTTTACCTGGTGGTGTAGAGGATGGAAGGGTGAAGGCTTAGGATGGAGATGGAGTGAAGATCCTCCTGGTGTCTCCCGTCCTTGCCTTGATGTCCTCCTGCGTCTCCTGAGCAGGCAGAGGTGGTGGCATACCGGTGGGAGTCGTTTCCCTATTCACAAGCATCCTACAGCGCTGGGACTGGGGCAGAGTCTCCCAACCCCGACCAGGGCCCCTAGAAAATAATGGAAAACAAAATAAAATCATTAAAAATCAAATAAACAAAAGCGAAGCCAAACAAAGCAACTCCCTGGGGATGTCGGGGCGGCCTGGCCCTGCCCTGGGGCAGGCAGGGATGCAGGCAGGGACATCTCGGTGCCCCTCCTGGCGAGCCCGGCCATGGGCAGCGTGGCCGGGGGAGGGCGGGCAGGCTGCCTGCACGCTCCCTCTCCTCCCCCCAGATCTTTAATCACATTCTCAATTCCAATCTGCTGCTATTTGATCCTCCGGGGGTGGCAGCGGGGAGGAGTGGGGGAGGAATATTTTTAGCTGAGCTTAAAGCTGCCGGGGAGACTACGAGAGATCGTGCAGGTTGCTGTGGCCGGGTAGAGTTGGACGGGATCTCACCCCCCTCCCTTTTCTCTTCCTCCTCCTCCTCCTCCCTCTCGCATATCTGAAGGCGGCAGCGGGGCCAGCCCCCTCATCCCAGAGGTCGCCTTTGTTTTTCCCTGGTCGCTCTCTCGAGGAGCCGGGGCGGGGTGGGAGGGGGCCAGGCTGGGCTGGGCTGGACCAGCCGCCCCTTCTCCTCCTCAACCCGCCGGAGCCTGCGGAGTTGGTGCGGGTCCCTCGGGCGCTACTTTCCTCCCCGGCCAGGGGTTGAGCAGCCACCGCCCCCCACCCCGGGACCCTCCATGGCACCGCCGCGATGTTCGTGTCCCGGCTCCTGGATTTCCAGAAGACGCGTTACGCCAGGTAAAAACCCTCGGTGCCGGTGACCCCCGACCCCTCCTCGGGGGCTTCCAGAGCCCCAGGACAGCCCCAGCCCCTGTCTCGGCTCCGGCGGGGATGAAGCCCGAAAGGGACCTTCAAAAGCTGCTGAGTGCCCCAAAGCCCAGGGCAGGTGCGGGCTGGTCTGCTGGGAGAAGGTTACCTGCTTTTCTGCATCCTAAGGGATTCCGAGCATCCTCAGGAGCCCTCGCTGCCTTTTTCTGGGTCTAACTTCAGCCTCGTTCACCCGCTGCTGAAGGGCCAGGAGCACAGCATCTTTTAGGGACAGACCCCACTGCCAGCTGCAAACTCTCCCTGGAGGGTCCCTCTGTGTCCAAGTTTCACCATACCCAGGTGAAGTACCCTCCAGATGGGTCCTAACCTGGACCTGGGAACGCCGTGGGGCTTCCCGTGGGATGCATGGGTGGTGGATCCTTCTCCCCTTCCATCAACTACCCAGGGAGGTTTTCTAGCAGCAGGGACTTGTTTTACAAGCCCAAGGTGTGTTAGGAAACCTCGCGATGCTGGCTGCGTAGGGGGGAAACCTGAGGATCGCTGGGCACAGGTCAGAGGGCACTCGGCCACACGCTGCTGTGGGATCAGATGTGGCCTCCAGCCGGGAGCGGGTGGGTGACGCCGGGACAACAGCCGCCTGCAGCTCTCCAGCATGCTGGGTGACCGAGGATGAGTCAGATCACACAGGGATGGACATTTCATGGCCAGACAGGGCTCAAGGGAATGCTGGGGGGGTGGGGGTGTGTGTAGAGTCAGTTGTGTGCCAGGGACAGGCTTTACACCCGGCTCCCTGTGATTGTAGTGGGGATGTTTGCATGGCTGTGGAGGGTCCCGTAGGCTGGTGCAGCTCCTGGAGGCTCTCGGCTGCCACTGCCAGACTCCCAGGGGTCCTGTTAAAGGCAGATACCAGAGAAAAACTTGTCTGAAAACAAGTGGTGATGGTGTTTCTTGCCTGCTTCAGGCATTAGCATCCCCAGAGGATGTTTGCCTGAGCTGGGTAAGGGCAGTAGACTTCTCTCCTACACCCACAAGCCACCAGCTCCCCTCCTTTTAGCTGTTCCATGAAGAAGATCCATACTTGCACCTCCAAAAGCTGCCTGAAACATGTAGACACCTGCTCAAGGACTATTTTGATGCTGTAGCTGCCTAATCACCTTTGCCTGGGAGAGGTGCAGGAAGTACCTAGTCTGCACAATGCATCCAGTGCAAAACTACTTCTGAAAACAAAATTCAGAACTTTATTTTCCCACTGGCATGCAGAGGACAGGGCCAGGGGGAGATGGATCTGGATGAAGCTCTACACTCCCAGAGCGGGAGGATAACTATACCTTTGCCTCATGGCAGCAATGCAGAGGCTTTCTGGGACCTGGGCAGCAGAACAGGGAGTGCCTCTCCACTTTAATTCTACCCCAGCAGAACCTATCTGCCAACCTGTTGCTTTACTTATCCACAATCAGCACATCCAAACCTTGTCACAGCCCTTCCCGGAGACTTATTGAATGGATGAGGTGCTAAGGAGTGCAGGGCATGGGAGGGGTCAGGTTCAGTGGGCATCCTTCACCTCTCTCTGGGTGCCAAGGCTGGCAGGTATTCCCTTGGCTTTCACCCCAAGGCAGTTGCCAGCACGTGATGCCAACCTGGGGCTTCCTACTTCACCGCAGAGATCCTCTTAGCCTAGTGCCTAAAAATAACAGTTGCTAATCCCTGTCCCCCACTGCACTCTACACACACCAGCTCCTGTCCCTGAGGAAATGCTCTGCTGTGGCATATCCCGAAAGAAACCCTAAAAGCTGCTCTTCCCTTTGTGCTAGGGATGATCTTTTGGTTTAACTGGACTGCAAGTAACAGGAATCAGGCTCTGTGATGGGGACTGGGGTGGGCAGGAGCCACAGGACTCACAGTGACACATGTCTTTCAAGACATCAGAAGCATCTTGCAGTGTCTTTTGAGAGGATGAAAAACTCACTTGTGTCCTTTAAAAAAAAAAAAAAGGCAGAAAAATTTACCCTATGGTAGAAAGGCCTGGAACAGCATCAATTTTAATGTTGTTTTATCTAATTTTGAGTGAGGACCAAGAAGAGAGGAACTTGGCCATACACCCACCAAAAGAAATAAATAAAATAATGTGGTGATGAAAGACCTGTTGTGTGAAAGCTGGAGCAAAGACACTGGGCTTTGAACAGAGAGATGAAAGGCAGCAATCAATATGGGAGCATTTTGTGATCTGCCAGCAGACAACTTGGGGTTGGAGTTGCACTGAGGTGTCCCCTCCTCCTGGCTGGGCTTTGGAGATGGAGCATCATAGCTGATGCAGAAGGCAGAAAGAGCAGAGAGAGAGGAGGCTGTCACTGGTGGAAATAGGCATGCATGGCAATGCTGTCTGAGTAGGTTGTGCTAAAAAATGAGGCTCTTGGTGGTGTCTCCTTTTCTGTGAGGTCCAAGAGACTCTTCCATCATTTTCCACCATGGGGAAAGGGAGTTAAAAAGCACAGCTCTGCAAGGCTCTCCCTGTCATTCACAGCCCACACTGCAGCAAGTGATATCCATCACCTGCCCATCAGGCCAAACTCACCTACGACACTGGCAGCAGCCTACAGTGACAGGGTGCAAGCAGATGTAATTCCTCCTGCTTTATCTAGTTACTGGGCAGTTATTCCTCCACTGTTTCTTCTCCTCCCTTCCTCCCACATCACCAAAATGATGCTGGTTTCTCCCCAGCACACATCAGTGCAAATAGCATTTTTATCACTTAAACTCGTCAGCCAGGTTACACCAAGCCAGTAACCCATCCTTTCCTTCACCTCACCACCCTTTTTATTCAGACATGGTCTGGTGCCCCCTGCCCACATAGCTACTGTGGGGCTGCAGCTCAGCCCTAGCCTCCCTGTAGGAACACAAAATGCTCCCAAGACCTTGGCCATTCAGACCTGTAATTGAAAGGAAACATGATTAAGTGGGGAGCTGCTGTATCTGGCTGTCTCCAGCAGCTCTGGAGCAGCTGGTGGAGAGGGGTTTGCTGGGAACTGCAGGCTGCACAGGACACAATCATCCTAATAAACTGATAACAGTTCACAATCTGATCACGTAAAAGGCTCTAAATCTTACAGCATTTGCTCCTCTTCCCTTGTGCAGAGCAATGGACTGGAGAAGCCAGGAAAAGCCACATAAATTTCTCAGTTATGGAGATCAGGAGCCTCTGTAGGTGCATGGTCCAAGCTTGTCCTCACCTTCTCAGCATCTGCAGTGTAGATGCTGCCACCTCCTCACTGGCACAAAAGCATGGAGATCTGAACTCTATACTTCCAAGTTTGGGGGAAGGCAGCTGGGCAGACCATGCTTGTTGCTCCCTGTTATTATTGAGCAAGGAGACATTTTCTGACTCCTCCTCCAGCATCTCCAGGCAAGAAAGGGAAAGGAGAACCAACAGGAATAGGAGAGAGAAAAAACTGGGGTGCTCAGACCCCAAACACAAGAAAACCAATACCAGGTTGACAGCCTGGTGCCCACTTGCTTTACAATGAAGCACAAGCAACCCTTGCCTGCTCCCACACATGCCAAGATGCCTTCCAAAAGCTCTGCTTCCCCCACAGCCCATGTGGGATGAAGCACTGAGAAGGGAAATGCTTTCATCCTTGATGCTGCAGCTCAGAGCTGCTCAAGAGGCAGGGCCTCCTCGCTCTGTTCCTGCCACCGTCCTCAGTAAGACCTGCCAGGCTGCCCCCAGCTGAGCAGAACCCTTTGCTACAAAAGGTGCTGCCCCAAGAGATGGAGAGCCCCCCAAAATACCTAGGGGAAAAGCAGGACTGATGGCACTGACCAGTTCTGTACTGTTTGCTCTGTAGGGCCAAGTTGACTCAGATACCCTCTGAAGAGAAGATAGGTGCAGTTATCATTTGAACCAAGTATCTAGGAGACAAGAAGTATTCTGAGATCATGTGCAATGGATATTCTCTAAAACTGCCCTTTCTCCTCCTTTGGGAGGCTTGAGGGAGCTGGCAAGGAAGGCTCACATGGGGATCATCACACTGGAGCTGTGCAGCAACAGGCAAGCCAAGTGCTGTGCCTTGTGCTTTTGGGGCAAGGACAGGCTTTTGGCTGACTGGGAAGTGGATATATGAAGGCCTTTTCCCTCCTTCAGCTGGTATTGGATGTCAGCCTGATGTGATTCTTTGGCACAGCTCGCTGTGGCCAGCTTCATGAGGTAGCAGCCAACACGGTGCATGGGAAACTCGAGCTGCTGCCCAGGGTGGCAGGTCAGTGAATGCAAGAAGTGAGGCTCTGCCAGCACAGCTCCCAGGCTTGCCTTCCCTCCTCCTCTCTTCCCACAACCCCAGCTCCACAGTGAGACAAAGAGATGCAGACCAACTACAACTCCTACAGGAAGAAAGGGACAAGAGCACAATGGTTATTTCAGTTCCTTGCTCTCAGAGTAGTGCTTGGCTGCAGCTGCAGCCAAAGGAGATTGGTGAAGTACCCAAAGAGCTGTTGCAAGGGGGTGGTTGGTTAGGGCAGGGGCTGAGCAAGGCAGAGAAGACATGGCCAAACACTGAGCCCAGGTCTCCCCTTGGGGTTTTCCACAAAGTGTAATTGAACCAGGTGTCATTTTCATGCAGTGAGGATCCAGATGGACTCAATACAATGCCCTGCAGATTCTTACGGTTTTCAGTGGAGCCCTGCAATAGGACAAAGGACAGTGGACACAAACTGGAGCACAGGAAGTTCTATCTCAAGAGGAGGAAAAATTTCTTTGCTGTGAGGGTGTTGGAGCACTGGAGCAAAGTGCCCAGAGAAGTTGTGGAGTCTCCTTCTCTGGAGACTTTCAAAATCTGCCTGGGTATGCTACTGTGTGGCCTGCAGTAGGCAACCCTGATTTAGCAGGGAGGCTGGAGTTAATCTCAAGAGGTCCCTTCCAACCCCTACCATTCTATGATAACATGATACCATGAGCATCATATTCCTGATGTTTGCTTCAGATGCCAGTTAGCTGATGTGAGCTGGGCTGACCTTCCAGAGAGCTTAGATCTGAGTCTATGCTCCTGTTCAAGTTCCTAGTCCAGGCTTGCTGTGGCCGAGGAGAGGATTTCATCCTTTTCAACATCTCAATTCAAGAGAGATTTTGAGGTACTGGAAGGTGTCCAGAGAAGAGCAGCGAAGCTGATGAGGGGCCTGGAGCACAGCCCTGTGAGAAGAGGCTGAGGGAGCTGGGGGTGTGCAGCCTGCAGAAGAGGAGGCTCAGGGCAGAGCTCATTGCTGTCTACCGCTACCTGAAAGGAGGTTGTAGCCAGGTGGGGTTGGACTCTTCTCACAGGCAACCAGCAACAGAATGAGGGGACACAGTCTCAAGCTGTGCCAGGGCAGGTCTAGGCTGGATGTCAGGAGGAAGTTCTTGACAGAGAGAGTGATTGGCATTGGAATGGGCTGCCCAGGGTGGTGGTGGAGTCGCCGTTCCTGGAGGTGTTGAAGCAAAGCCTGGATGGGGCCCTTAGTGCCATGGTCTGGTTGATGGCTAGGGCTGGGTGCTAGGTTGGACTGGATGAGCCTGGAGGTCTCTTCCAACCTGGCTGATTCTATGATTTTATGCAGAGAAAGATCAGTAAGTCAGAGGCAAGGAGTTACCTCCTCTGCTGTGCTGGTACCACAGCTCCAGACACAACCTTTTTGCAAGTAATACTAATGGAATCCTAATACTTGCTCTCTCTTGCAAGTAATACCAATGGAAATCCTGCTGTGTGCTGGCCTGGCTGGTAAAAACCATGATTCTCCTTCCATGCCTTCGTGGTCCAGAGACATCTGCTGAATAATTTACAAATGTCATTGGTGCTTGAGTAGCATCCAGGAATCCCCAGTGAGAACCTGGCTCTGTCTCAGAGGATGCTATGGGAAGACTTTATGGACCTGGGAAACTGTGTCATGCCCCTGTAATTTTACAGTCACAGTGGCAGCCAGGGATAGAGGCTGGGAAGGCTGCAGCCCCCAAACTGTCCAAAAGCTCTGCAGCAGGCAGAGGGGCTGCTGGTCACACTCACTCCTGCCCACCTTGGGCGATGGCAGAGTCTAAGCAGGCAGGATTTGTGCCACTAACTTCAGTGCCCAGGGTGATGCAGGCAAGGCAGCAGGGGGCATGCACAATGACTTTCCAAAGAAGCAAGCAGTGAATAATAGAGCATTTTTAATTCTGGAAACAGTCCTTCTAACATTTATGGAACACCTGGGACATCAGAGTCATTTCGTGACTAATCAGCTGTTGTTGGAGGTCTCATGAGTAGCAAAGGAAACAAGAAGTCCCTGCTCAGAAAGCAATCTGGGAAGCACTCACCAATCCCATCTGCTGTGTATAAACAAACAGCTCTGCTGTAGCTGCCTTGGAAGAGTTAGAGATACTATCTACAGAAAAAAGTAGAAAGCCTGCTGGAAAGAAAAAGAAATATCCCTTCACACAGGATAGAAATGTGGACACCTATGACCCTGTTGGGAATTACCTGCTGAGTTTCCACCCACCAGCTAAACCCTTCTAGCTCCATCTGGGCTCTCATGGGCAAAGACATGGTCCTGTACCTGCCTCCAGTCTGGCTTGGAGCCTCCCACACTTGTCTCTTCCAGGTTGAGAAGCAAGGAACAGGAATTTGCTATATTCTTGGTATGTCCAAGGAAACAGGGGAGTGCTGGAACAAGCTGCACAGAGAGGTTGTGGAGTCTTCTCCAGAGACTTTCAAAACCTGTATGTGATCCTGGGCAACCTGCTCTGGGTGACTCTGCTTTAGAAGGGAGATCAGACCAGATGACCCCCAGGAGCTCCTTTCCAGCAACCATCATGCTGTGATACTGTGATGTTGCTTCCTGACAGGCTTGGCCCTTCATGTACCCCACTGCTGTGGCAGCAGGACGTGCTGGGAGCTGCCTTCCCTGTCCCTTCATGGGGGACATCTGTGCCAGCAGGTTAGAGCCAAGAATAGCATGGGTGCAGCTGGGCACACGATCCCTGTCTTGGAGCATCTCTAAGCTGCCAAGCAGACTCATTCAGCATTTCTCAAGGCATGGAGGCTATGTAGTGCCAGGGGATGGTCTACAGCCACATGTTAGAGTACTGGGAATGAGCAAAATCAGGATGAAGGTAATCAGAGATGATGAATGATGCTCAATCTGCAGCTTTGTGGAAACAAGGCTTGCGCTGGGGCATCTGGGCAGGCTGCTCCAGAAGTGTGGTGATCAGCTAATTTACCCACAAGAAAGGTTTAGATGAAAAGCCTTTCCTGTTCTGCTCCCTACCCGAGCTGCCAGCTCTGCACAGTGCCAGGAAGCAGTAGAGAAAACACTGCACTGTCTTGTTCCATCAGCCCTGCTGCCCCTTCTCTCTGGGATGGGCTGGAGGCAAAGGAGTAAAGCCACGGAGCCAGCTTGCCCCAGCTGTCCCTTCTGCCTCAGCCCAGGAAGCCAGCCCACAGGCTCACAGCACACACAGCTCAGCCTTCCAAACCAGGAGCCCCATATGTTTGCGTAGGAACACGCAGGCACTGAGGAGCAGGCATGGAAACAGAGGTTTCAGCTCACACTGGGGTGCCACACCGTTGCCCACGTGGGTGGCTCTGCAGATGGCAATGCTGGGCAGCATCAAGCTGAGCCCTTGCGTTTCTGCTGCCCGGCGGCAAACGCTTCCATGCCAATGGGTAGGAAGGAAGAACAGAATTTGTTGTGTGCTCCTGAGCTGCAAATAGCAGCCTTTGAGTCCTACAGAGTCTGGGGGCTCTGCAGTGGGAGCTGCAGCCATGAGGACAGGGGGAAGGGCTGATAGGTCTTTCTCATGGTATCAAATTGAGTAATTGATGATCTGGACTTGAGGGGGACCCTGAGTGGTCCTACTCTGTCTCCTGCCTGCTGTGATTGTGTCCCACGAATAAGCAGCACTTTGGGTCCTGCCCCACAACGTCACACACTGCTCCCCAGGACTGAGAGCATTGCAAAGCACAGAGGAACTTAGAGAGATGAAGCTTCTACCAGGGACTGCACCTGGAGCATTACCAGATCATGGGTCAGAGGCAGAGCACACAGTAAACCCCAGCTGACCAGGGATGCTGCTGTAGCAGCTCTCACATGAGCACAAACCTCAGCATCTGCACTGTGTGTGCAGCCTCTGGGCTCATTAGAGCAAATCCAGACCACGCACTGGAGAGGGATGTGGAGCCAGTCTGCTCTGCAGGGACACATCTGCCCCAGCACTGTCACCTCAGGCATCACAACATTTGCTCTACTAAGCATCAACCCAAAGATCCCCAAAAGGACTTACCACTACTGCCAGTCAGCATCCAGCAAATGCTTCCTCCATCCTTCCTCTCTGACAAGACACCAGCACCAGGATACAATCTTCCTCCATCACTCTAAAAGCAGTTGTGATACCCAGTCACAAAGAGCAACACAGCCTGGAAGTGCCTCAGCTTCCTGCACAGGAGGGTAGACACCCAACAAATCACCACTCCACTTGCAAAGGCATCAACTGGATGCTGACCCAGCCCAGCACTTTTATCAGTCATTGGCAGGTGAAACCTGTAGAGATTAGCTGTCTAGTGGGAGTCTCTCTAGGGGAGATTCACATCACCTGGGAGCAACCTTGGCTGTAGAATCACAGAATTGCTTTGGTAGGAAGAGACCTTTCAGATCATTGAGCCAACCACTAATCCAGCACTGCCAGGTCACCACTAAACCATGTCCCTCAGCAACACATCTACACAGCTTTTCAATCCCTCCCTCCATGGACAGTGAGTCTACCACTTCCCCAGGCAGCCTGTTCCAGGATTTGACAACCCTTTCGGGCAAGAAATTGTTCCTAGTGTCCAATCTAAACCTCCCCTGGTGCAAAATGATGCCATTCCCTCATATTTTATCACCATGCCAGCTGCTCCTTTGTCCCCACTGGGCTGTGGCATTTAGTGCTTCACAGGTTGTGAAAAGGATCTGCTCTCTCTTCAAGTGTCATGGCCATGCTCATGGCCATGGCACTGTGCAGGGGGAGCTCAGTTCCTCAATGCATAGGCACACAGCCACGTGTCATATATATGGCCTGATTCATAGCATGGTTTGGTTGGACCAGCTCTTTCCAAGGACAGGGATGAGCTGCTCAGTGGGACCCCAGCTCACACCTCTCCATTCATATCACGACAGGCTGTGAGAGTTGGGGCTCTGCAGCCTGGAGAAGAGAAGGCTTCCAGGAGCCCTTAGAGTAGCCTTCCAGGATCTGAAGGGGGCTACAGGAAGGCTGGGGAGGGACTATTGACAAGATCTTGTAATGACAGGACAAGGGGCAATGGGTTTGAAGTGGCAGAGGGGAGATTGAAAGTGGATGTTAGGAGGAAGTTGTTTGCAGTGAGGGTGGTGAGACACTGGCACAGGTTGCCCAGGGAGGTTGTGGCTGCTCCCTCCCTGGCGGTGTTCAAGGCTTGTGTTCAAGGTGTTCAAGGTGTTCAGGTTGAAGGATCTGTGCCAGTGGGAGGTGTCCCTGCCTATGGCAGGGGGTTGGAACTGGATGATCTTTGAGGTCCCTTCCAACCTAAACCATCCTATGATTCTATGATTTTACAGCCTCTTCACATTACTCTTCCTCTAGCTTGCCTACAGGATGTCACTTGGAGAAGGGGAAAGGGGGTAAGAGAGAAATGATGTGGCAAAGGCCAGTCAGAGAGTCAGTATTGAAGGTAGGACTAAATACCTTCTCTCTCAACCTGCAGACTGGTCTGGGTCTCCACCAGGGCTGTTCCCTCTCCATGTGTGCAGAGGACAGCTTTTCTCCAAAGGGTTCCATGGGCTCTGGCCATGTGAGTGCATGGTGCCTATGGAGGGGATGATGCCAGATTGTCTTGGTGCCCCCAAGACATCTCAGATGCTCAAATGCTGACACAAGGGCCACTCCAAGGAACAGTTCAATGTAACTCCCTTTTTACCTTCTTCTGCCTTATCCTGGCAAAGCATCAGCCAGGCACATCTCTATGATGTTTGAGGTCAGAACTTTGTTCTTGGAAAAAAAGGTCTTTAAAAAACCTCAAAAACTCTAAAAATCCCCCCAAAGTCACCCATCCCACACCCCTAAAAAACAGCCAAACAAAAAAAACCCAACCAAACAGGGTGGGAGAGAGAGAAGGAGAAAGGAACAAGCCTGGGAAGCCAGCTCTGCACTTTGCCCTGGCTGCCTGGGACAAGGGCTCTTTGTTTCCCTGGCCAGAGCCTCATGCACTGGCCCTTTTCTGTCTCTCTCCCTGGGAAAGGGGCCAGGGGGAAGCAGGCACAAGCAGGGCAGCAAAAACCCTGGGGCTGCAGTGAATAACCCCTGCTTGGACCCCCACCAGGCCCCCCATCTTCATATAGCCAGTCTGTATAGCAGCTGCCAGAACCAGCACTGGGAGACAAAAAAAGGTGCCTGGGAGCTCCTTGGGTCTCTGCTTCCCATGCACCATCCCTGAAGAAGAACATAGAGTTAGAGAGTGGTTGGAGTTGGAAGAGATCCTTTAAAGGTCACCTAGTCCAACCCCACTGCAGTCAGCAGGGACATCTGCTACTAGAGCAGGTTGCTCAGAGCCCCAGACAACCTGACCTGGAATGGTTCCAGGGATGGGACATGTCCCAGCTCTGTGGGCAGCCTGGGACAGTGGCTCACCAACCTCAGTGTGAAACATTCCTTCCTTAGATCTAGTATAAGTCTCTCTCTTTCAGTTCAAACCCTTCACCCTTGTCCTGTCACAAAGCCTGTCACCATCATTTTTATTGCCCCCCTTAAGTACTGAAAGGCCACCAGAAGGTCTCCCTGGAGCCTTCTCTTCTCCAGGCTGAACAACTCCAACTCTCAGCCTGATCTCACAACAGAGGGGTTCCAGCTCTCTGATAGTTTTTGTGGCCTCCTCCAGATCTACTCCAACAGGTCCACGTGTCCTGAGAACTCCAAAGCTGGACACGGCCTTTCTAAACATGTTTGTATTCCTGATGTGCAGGAGGTTTTGAAATTCTCTGTGCCTTTTGGACTTTGCAGTCCTAGAGCACCTTCCAAAGTGCTTTGGAGCACCCAGCTGGTGTGTAATCACCTGCCTGTGGCTTCACAGATCCAGAGTGTCGAGTGAGCCACATCACCACAGCTTTGCTTGGTCCCTGGGCAGGTGATAGGCTGGAGGCAGCTGGGAGAATTTGCTCTTGTCTCCTCTCACCCTAGGGACACTGCCAAGGTGTCCCCAGGTGTGTGAGCGCAACAACAGGGGGCTGGCAACGGTCCTGAATTCAACCAGCCATGCAGCAGGCTTTTTCAGGGGTCAGATCTAACTTTGGAGAGGTGTATCCCTTCTTCTCCTTATTTTCCTGCTTTCAAAGACCCTGGCTGCCAGCAACTCCCTTTCTCCCAACCCCAGTCACACAGAACTGGGTCTGGGAAACACACAGCAGCCACTCCCAGGGCTCTTGGCTTTCATCAGCTCTAATAAGAGTTGCAGGTGCTCTCTCCAAGTGTGTCTGTCCACCTGCCTGGGCTGGAGCTCAGGTTTGAGGCTCATTTTACATGCTGATGTGGCAAGTTTCTGCAAGCTGGGACTGATGTAGAGCTCCTTGTACTCTGCCCTGCACCCATGCCAGCATGCACAGCGATGACATGAGCTGGATGGTCACTTGGCATCCCAGGATGGCCTGGGAGATAAAATCCCAGGAGAGAAATGATGGTGACTATATGATTGTCTCCTCATCCTTGAGGAGTGAGGGGCTGCAGGGAGCCTGCCCTGCCAGAAGATGTGCAAACACTGACTGCTGTGTGCCTGTTTGCACCGCACTGCTCCTCAGCATAGAGGACCACAAAACCATGTCAAACTAGCCCCAAAATGGGGCTGCTCCAGGAGGGCCCTGCTGTACCCAGGCTGGCTCAGCACTTCTAGTCAGGTCCCACATCTGTGATGCTCCACTTCCCATCCTTCATGAGATGATGCTTATTAGAAAGCAGGGCTGGAAAACAAGAGCAATTTTCCCTCAGGTCAGAAAAAAAGTTCCTTCTGAGGGCTGCTGCTCCCTCTGGGAAAAGCAGGTGTTGGGTGTGGGGCACACATGCTCTTTGACCTCATCCCGTGGAGAGAGCTGGGATGGCCCTTTCAGGCTTCTCCATGCCTGTACCAGAGCTAGGGAGCACATCTGCACCCCAGGGACCCCTTCCCTAAGGCTCTGAGCGTCCCTTGCTCCTAAAGGAGGGGGCTGTGTGAGCCGGTCCCACTGCTGCTCCCTCTTGCTGCTCTGAACAGGAAGCCCCGCAGTGGAGAGGAGCTGATGCGTGGCTTTGTTAGAACAAATACATTCAAGGAAAGGGCCTCGAACAGGTTTCCTCAGCAACCCTGACGTCAGGCGGGGGGAGGCTGGCCCTCCCCTCCCCTTATCATTAAGGGGGAAAGAAAGGGAAGCAGAAAGCAAAGGGGAGATGGGGACAGTGTCCTGGCAACCCAGGGGACAGTGATGTTCTCCTGCTAGGGAGCTGTGGCTTCAGCACTGGGAGTCTGGCCAGCTCTTATGGATGGAGCAGCAGCATGGGGAGGGCATCCCTGGTGTCTCCTGGGGTGGAGGTGACAGCATGCTGGGCACCACTACATCCCAGGGATGCCTGGCTGCTTAGCCTTGCTAAGCTTTGGTTTCCCTTGCAGGACAGTGGGAGTTTGATCCCTCTACCTACCCCTTCTCAATTCAAGGTATTTTTGGGTGAGGATGACCACGCAGGGCCCAGCAGTGCCAGGGTCCAGCAGCAGGCAGGGCAGGGACTGGGGAAGGGTTGTCACTGGCTGAGGAGCACCTCACACACCTTTTTCTGCTGTGGCTACCCTCCCCTCTCCCCAAACGTCATTTGAGGGATTCAAATCATCCTGGGCTCATTTTCAGTGGACTGAGTGGCTCAGGAGTTGGGGGTGAGCATGCAAGTGGAGACAGGGGAGTCCATACGAACGTGGGTGGCTTGGGGGCTTGGGGAGAGAGGACTTCTACTGCTGTTTTCAGTGTCCCAGACTGAGGGGTCACTCTGTGCCCAACAGCAAGGTCCTGCCAGGCCTCGAGCCCCTTCACTGGGCACAGCTCAGCTGTGAAACGTGCTGCAGATGGTGCCAGGGCTGAGAGCAAATAAGGTCAGGAAACAATTAGCCCAGGTCCTGCAGGACAGTCCCATCACTTCCCACTTAGCTCGGATGTCCTGATCTGAGCCACATCAGAAGCCTTCAAACCCCTCAGTACCAGGAGCAGCCAGGGAAGGATCACTCTATTTCCCTATTTCTTGCTCCTTTTCACTAAGGCTGTCCCCTGTCAAAAGAGGACACTGGGCAAGGCAGCACTTAGCTCCAACCTGTTATCATGGATACACATTTAATTTGCCTCTTAATAGAGCATTATGTACCCAGCAGTGTCCAGCCAAGCCCACATTATTTTTCATTGCTGTGTGTTGATCTGGCAGGGGCAATCAATATGTTCCTCTGAATGCCAAGAGGGAGCTGATGCCACAGGCTGAGAGAAGCAGAACTAAAAATGCAGGCTCCCGAGGGAGTGTGGTGGGTTGTGCGCCCAGCACCAATCTCTGCTGCCAGGAGGTAGATGCATGTGGGACCCAGAAACCAGACATCACAGGAATACAGATGTTGGAACTGGGGATGCTGCTGTGACATAAGAGAGTCACTGCTGGGTGGATTGGGGACAAGCAGCAAGTCCCCCCACTACCCTTTGTGATAATACAAGGGACAAAGGAAGCCAACCAGAGCACAGGGAGTTCCATCTCAGCATGGGATGGAAAAACTTCTTTACTGTGAGGGTGATGGAGCACTGGAGCAGGCTGCCCAGGGAGGTTGTGGAGTCTTCTCTAGAGACTCATCTGGCCATGCTCCTGTGTGACCTGCCCTAAGTGATCCTGCTTTGGCAGGGCAGTAGAACTTGATGGTCCCTGGAGGTCCCTTCCAACTTGTACCATTTCATGATTCTGTGATACACCAAGTGTTTCCTCCATTTCTGGGGCTCTTCCTACCACTGCTGTTGTTTGCCCTCTTCTGCTTGGAGCAGTGGGCAGAGCTGGCTCCTGTCTTCTGCTCTGCAAGCAATGGCAGCTACTGGGAAAGGCTTCTGCCTGAAATGCAGCTGAGCAAGATCAGAGGTCCTAGCATTTAGAGCCAGTCAGATGGATAAGCTATGCCCAGTGCTTGGGCAAAGCGGGGTCCACTCAGGGGGGCTGGTGAGTGTTCAGTGCAGACTGCTCCAAAAGGACTTTCCCCCACCCTGTTGCCTGAGAGTGTTTCTCTTCCTGCTTCCTGCTGCAGGTTTATGAACCACCGTGTCCCGTCCAACCGCAGGTACCAGCCGACCGAGTATGAGCACGCAGCCAACTGTGCCACCCACGCAGTGAGTCCCTGTCCCCATCCCAGGGAGAGGGAGGATGGTGTTCAGCTCTCCAGGGATCCCCTGAGGAGTCTCAAGGAACACCTAAAAATGGAGCCATGGAGCAGCTGCCAATGGAGCAGCAGCCATGGAGCAGCTGCTGAGCCTTCTGGGGCTGTGATGAGGCAGACGTGCTCCAAGTGCTCCCAGGGAATGAGGATGCTTCATCTCTCTTCCTCCCTTGCTCTCAGCCACCATGGGCCCATGTCCCCGGAGACGCTGGCTGTGGGCTTAGTGGAGCAGGAGTGGTTTGCAAAACTCCCTGAAAACGGAGGGTTTTCCACTGGAGAAATGGTGGCAGCCACCCCATGAGGCTGCCTATGTGGCAGTGGGAATGAGCACTCTCCACATCAGGGTTTCCCTCAGGAGCTGGCAACTCCCACTCCAAGCCCTGGGAGATGACTCAGAGGTAGCCATCATCCCTGTGCCTTCCTCCTGCTTTCTACCTCCTCCTGGGGAAACTATGTTGGAGCTGCTGTGAGAGACCCTGCCTGGCCAGTGCAGGTGACCAACCTGCCCCTTATGGGTGGTAGCTTTGACCAGAAACACCAGCTCAGTGGAAACACAAAGACTCAACAACAGATTTGCTTCACCCTTCCAGTTCTGGATCCTGCCCAGCATCCTTGGCAGCTCCATTCTCTACATCCTGTCTGATGACCAGTGGGAAACTATCTCAGCCTGGATCTATGGCTTTGGCTTGTCCAGCCTCTTCATTGTCTCCACCATCTTCCACACCATCTCCTGGAAGAAGAGGCATCTCAGGTACCAGCCATAGTTAATCAGGGCTCAGAAAGAGGGAGAGGGTCTGGAGGCTCTTAGTGCCACAGGCAGTGACCCTTCTGTCTGTCTGTCCCTGTCTGTCTCACAGGACTGTGGAGCACTGCTTGCACATGTTCGACAGGATGGTGATCTACTTCTTCATTGCTGCCTCATATGCTCCCTGGTGAGTTGCCAGCAGGTGGAGGCCATCCCTAGGCCCCAGTGGTGGGGTGAAAATCAACCTGGTTCCAACAAAGAGGGTTTCTTTTCCTGGCTTTAGCTCTGCTTGAGGCAGTACCCTGCCTCTTTCCACAAAAACTTCCTATCCTAGAGACTTCAACCCCTTTATGCTGAAGTTACAAGCTGGGAAGACCCATTGATGGGACAGTCATGAGGGTGAGGGCAGCATTTCCTTGGCATCTGGCTGCTTGCAGCCTGGACCAGGGTGCTGCCCTAGACCTACCTCACCACAACTGTGGGTCCTGCAGGCTGAACCTGAGGGAGCTGGGTCCTTGGGCCTCCCACATGCGCTGGATCATCTGGATCATGGCTTCTATTGGGACTGTCTATGTCTTCTTCTTCCATGAGCGGTGAGTACCTTCACCTGGCCCTGTGCTGGTGGGTATCGTGGAGCTCAGCTCAGCTCTGCCAGCCCCTCCTAACGTCTCAAGAGTAGTTTAGATGCAGGGGGGAGCAAGAAGGATGGGGACAGACAGACAGATAGGTGGATAGATAGGCGCAGCCTCCTGGTCAGCTGGCAGCGGAGCTTCTTTGGACCGCGTCTTCCTCGTCTGCACCCTGGTTTTAGCAGTTTTAGTGGCGGGGATGCGGGAGGGGAGGAGTAAGAGCAGGACGTGCTGCCATGAGTGGCTTCCTCCACGTGGTGGCGCCAAAGAGAAAGCAGAAGGCCGCAGATGTCTCCGCGGAGCCCCAGAGCCTGGCCCTGAGCTGGCACCTCCCACGCCAGGGTTGGGGTCCACCGCACTGGGAGCTGCTGCCAGCACCACAGCAGTGGTGTGGCTTACACACGAAGACATGCGACCTGCTGTGCTGGTACCTCTGTCCCTTTTCCTATAACATGGCAGTGGACATTATAAGCATAAAACTTGACCCTCCCTCTGCATCTGTCTGCAAGCAGCTTTTCTATCCGCTGCAGGTACAAGCTGGTGGAGCTGGTGTGCTACGTTATCATGGGCTTCTTCCCTGCCTTGGTCATTCTCTCCATGGTAAGCCACTGCTGGGAAGCACATGGATTCAGTATGAGGGACGGATCTCAGCAGGGTTGGTTTGTCTCCAGTGTATTGGTGTGGTCCAGGCTGTGTAGTGTATGAAGCCATCCCCAAATATGATGTGGCTCAGCTTGGCTTTGCAAGTGCTTTGGGTGCCCAGCAGATACCACCTGCACCTCTGGCAGACCCCCTGACTGGGCTCCATCGTATTGAATTCCTCCTGGCAAAGTTGGGCTGCTGGGACCTCACTGCCTTGCTGGAGTGGAGGGCATAGCAGAAGGCAAAGTGAGGGTCTTGTCCACACCCTGCATCTGGGGCCGTGCTCCTGGTCTTGGTGGAGTGGTGGGGAAAAGGCAGGCATGCCGTGGCCATCACTGAATCCTGCCTCCCTACCTGCTCCCAGCCCAACAGGGATGGCCTCCCAGAGCTGGTGGCTGGTGGATTCTTCTACTGCCTGGGCATGGTCTTCTTCAAAAGCGACGGCCGCATCCCCTTCGCCCATGCCATCTGGCACCTCTTCGTGGCCATCGGAGCTGGCATCCACTACTACGCCATTTGGAGGTACCTCTACCGGCCCGGTGCGCTGGAGGCTGAAACGTCCCGGTAGCTGCCTTAAAGACCTTTGTGCCACTGGCACATGGGGGCATGGAGGGGAGCGGGGAGACAGCCAGAGCCGTGGGCTCATCCTGAACCACCCCCTCACTGCATGGGCAGCAGCTGCCAGTGTCCTTCCCACACAGCCAGAGGAGCCTGGAGGTTGATTTTAAGCAGCTCTTCCTTTTTTAACCTCGGGAACTGTTCATCTTTCAAGGCAAAGGTTTCAGAAGGTGGTGACTGACTGATGGACTGCAGGCAGTAGGGGAGTGACTCCTCCCTGGGGATGCTAGAGGAGGCTTCGCTCACCTGCTGACCCTAAGCATCCTACAGGAGCAAGGGTCCTGGCCCACATGCCTCTGGCTAGGAACACCCTGAGTTTGGCTACCAGAGCCCTCAGTGCGGGCCACCCAGAGGTCAGGAGGTGTTTGGGTTGGAGGAGAAACCCATTTGGGTCCTGCCTGGGCACATGGCTGCCCCAGTTGGGAGGGGGGCACATCAGCATCCCCATACCACCCAGAATGGTCCTAAGTCCTGTTAGCATCAACTGCCCCTCTCCCAGGTTCTTGATGGAAAGGTCCAGAGTCACAAAGCCTTACATGAGACTGAAACTTGAATCTCTTCCAGGGCTCCACAGAGTCTGGAAAGCTCTTTCTCTAAGCCAGTATTAAGTGCACAATTTGGTACATCCCTCCTAGATGGGCCTGTGGAGCCCCCGTGGACGTTTTCTCCCTGGGTGTTTTGTTTTCATCTCCAGTCCCAGTGCCAGCGACAGCCCCGAAGCACAGTCCTGCTTCCAGGCTCTGCCACATGTGTGCCTTTGGTAAGGAGCAGAGCAGAGATCTGGCTCCTGGCATCCACCTCGCTGGGATCAGCCCATTGACACCAGGGGATTTTCTTTCTCCTTGAGGGAGGGAAGTGAACCTCCTTGGACTGGGATCCCAGAGCTGCCTTCCTTCTCCACTCCTGTTTTGATGAGGAGCCTCTTACTCGGTAGCAGGTTTAAATCCACTTTTGGGAGGAATTCTGGCATTCCTGGGAATGCCAGAGAGAAGTCTCTGTGTGATCTTCAGAGGAAAGCTGTGATGGGAAGGTCCTAGTGATGCCTGTTTTTTAAATGCCTAACTGGCTACTCAGAGCTCCTCCGGGCAGGACAAAGCCATGAAACAACATCCAGCCATCACGAGCAGCCCCAATGCTGATGGAATGGGAAATCCACACCAGGCCCCACTCCCTAAACAGAGCTGCTGGAGCTGGGATGGTTTAGTGTCAGACTTCAGAGCATGCCAGGGTCTGTGTGGGGAGCCAGCAGGACAAGCTGACCTGCCCTCATCCCTGCCTGCTCCTTCCCCAGGAGCCCCTAAAGGCATCAATTTCCCATCATCTCTCTTTGGCATCTTGATTAATCACAGCTGCAGCAGTCTTGTCATGACTTGGCTAGTGAAGGAGATTTATGGCCACCATCATACATCTCCTGTTTCTCCAGCGGTGTGCCCAAACTCTTGCAGAGCTTAGGGTTCCCCCAGCCTGCAGTGTTCCAAGACTGCTTGTCCAGGGCCAGGCCATTTTGCAGCAAAGAACCAAAGAGAAGCATACAGACAGTCAACACCTCCTGGCAGAGTGGCTGTGGTCACCAGGTTGGTAAGAAAATCCAGTTGGATTTCACTTCCATAAGGGACTCTGGGCAGTGTGCCTGGCACCCAAGCCTGGCATGGAGCTGCTGGGAGGTCTCTGTCCAGGGCATCACAGAGCAGCTTTTGGGATGGGACATCTCTCAGGGTGATGGGCAGTTTTAGGGACAGAGAGTAAATGAGTCAGAGTGAGCCCAGTTACTGCTGCTGCCTCTGCCAGGCCCTCAGGTTCCAGTCTGTACTCTGTCACCCAGTGCAGATAGAGGGGTGGGGAAGGACAAACTGTGAGTATCGAGCAGTTGGTGGAGTATATCTGGGGTTAGAATAGTGAGCTATAGGGTCCCAGAGCAGGAGATGCCATTTTTCCCATGTGGCAGGTCATGACACTTCTCCGTGCCTCAGTTTCCCCATCTGTAAAATGGGGATGAAGACATTGCCCTACCTCACAAGGCTCATGTGAGGACCCTGTGAGGCACTTGGAAGACAACCAGTGCTTTACAAACACATGCTTTGATTTTCCCTGAGACTGGGGAACCAGATTCCCAGAGCCACTACAAGCTATGGTGACAACTGCAGCTCATTGTGCCCAGGTTCCCCTCAGCTCCTCCATCACTAAATTTGACTGGGCAACCACCCTGGGGACAGACATCACACATTTGTCCCAGTCACTGAGCAAACATCCCCTGTCAGGGGCTGTGTGTGCTCAGGGTCCACCATCATGTTTTGTCCATGGGCTTCATCCCAAGGGAGTTTTCTTAGAAGCCATTTTGCTGTTGGAGGCTTTTGGCCCTAAATCAAACTTGGAGGCTCCTGGGGCTCAGGTTGGTGCAAGAAGGACCTTTCTGAGGCCTTTTCACCTCACCCTCCTGCTGAAACCCAGGGCAGGGCAGACACCCAGGTGGGAATGGGTGGCCAGGCTCTGTTGGAGACATCACCACCCTGCCTTGAGCCCAGATTTGCCAAGTGGGCTCCTCTGTGATGAAGACGTCCCCGTTCTTCTCTTGCTCCCTAAAGCCTTTCCTTGCAAAGCAGGGTGGGAGGCACAGAGCAGGTTATCGGATTGTCCTCCTATTTTATACTAATTTTAAATGACTCGTAACACTGAGGGTGTCTGTGGAGGAGGGTCTGAAGGATCTTTTTAGAATCTCATGTTGTTGTTTTTTTTTTTTCCACCACCCATTCTTGTCCAATCAGTATTTTGTATTTAACAGAGCGTTGGTTCAAATAAACACAAATGTAAGGAAGGTAATGCTAGCAAATATTGTTTCCTGTGGACTAGGACTGAAATAAAAGCTCAAGATACCTCACTATTGCCTGCTCATTAAATCAAAATCAGTTTCCCTGCAGCATCTGGAAACAAACTCATTTTCTCCCTGACTTGCCTCGCATGGCATCGCTCCCCGGTGAAGACAGGAGCCACTCGACAGCTGCAGCCAGGCCCTGCCGACGGCAATGCAGCGCTGAGCACGGACTCACCTCGGTGCAGGGATGGTCTCGCCATCTGCTGGCTTATCTTGCCGGAGGGCCCAGCGCTGTTTCGCCCTTCACACCAGCTGCATGGTGGAAATTCAGGAGGCTGGGGGTGGGTTGAGCTCCAAGCTCCCGAGTTTCCTTAAAAATAAATGAATTAGAGAGTGTGCCTGCAGCAGCCCAGAGTTCGGCAGTGCTGGATGAAGGGCTTGCCACTACCTCCCCGGCATGGCTGCAGCATAAAGCCCTATTCGTTCTGGCACTGCCATTTTTTCTCCTGTGGTGACCAAGTTCATGGCTGCAGTGTCGAGCCCCAAGGCTGCCACTTCGGGCAGGAAGAATGTGTCCAGGGAGAAGGAAAACCTCTGGCGGCCAGACCAGAAGGTAAGAACTTCCCCACCTTGCAGAGGGGAAATCCCTCATCATCATCACCCATCGACTCCCATCAGCCTCTCTCATGGGCACTGGCTTCTCTTGGACAGGGAGGATTTGCTCCCATCCATGGGTTGCTGCCTGCCCTGGGCTCTGCACAACCCCAGTCTGCTCTCTGCCTCACACTTCTCCATCATAGTTAGACCAGGGCTGGACTGTTCCCCTCCAAGGCTATAACACTCGGCAGCTTTCCCAGAGAGCCAGGGAGAGCTCCCTGCTTCCAGAGGCTGTGGAACTCACCCCGAAACCTGACCCACAACTTCCACCTCACCCATCATTTCTTTGCTGCTAGTGATTGGTCTGCTGACTTCACTTTGCTTTTGCACTGTCGCTCCCAGAGGACGTCTGGCTGGCCGTCCCACCTCCCCTCCCAGAGGGAAACCCCTTGGGCTGAGAAACATGCCTTTAACCAAAAGGACAAATTCTGATCAAGAGAGGCAGAGCATCAGTGCTCACCTCTTCTTCAACAACTCCCAGATGCAACCATAGAATCACAGAACTCAGGTTGGAAAAGACCTGCAAGATCATTGAGCCCAAACATTAACCCGGCACTACCAAGACCACCACTAAACCATACCCCTCAGCAACACATCTACAGAGCTTTGAAAACCCTTTTGAGATGGGGACTCCAGCACTCCCCCGAGCAGCCTGTTCCACGGTTTCACAACTCTTTTGATGAAGAAATGTTTCCTAATATCCAACCTAAAAGTTGCCTGATGTGACTTGAGGTAATTTTTTCTTGTTCTATCAGTTGTTATTTGCAAGAAGAGATCAATCTCCACCTTGCTGCCACCTTCTTTCAGGTAGTTGTAGAGAGGTAAGGTCTCCCTGCAGCCTCCTCTCCAGGCTAAACAACCTCAGTTTCCTCAGCTACTCCTCACAAGACTTGTGCTCTAGTCCCTGCTCACCTGCCTGATTTCAACCACAGCCACAGCAGTCTCTAGGTCATCTTTGGAGATTGCTGTATAGAATTATGGAATCATACAGTGGTTTGGATTGCAAGGGGCCTTTCAAGGTCATCTAGTCCAACCCCCCTGCAGTCAGCAGGGACATTGGCAACTGGAGCAGGTTGCTCAGTCCCGCACAAACCTCAGCTGGCCGGATTCCGGGCATGGGGCATCTGACACCTCTCTGGACAGCCTGGGATAGTGTCTTACCGTTCTCGGTGTAAAAAAATCTCTTCCTTAGCTCCAGCCTGAATCTTCCTATTTTAGTTTAAAACCATTACCCCTTGTCCTGTCCCAACAGGCCCTGCTAAAAGGATTTTCTCTCTGCTTTTCCTCTCCCTGACCGGCTCTGCAGATGATCAAACCTGTTCAGCCAGCGAAAGTCGCTGCCTGCACAGCCCTGCCCGCTTCTCTCCCCGGCAGTTTTACCGATTGCCGTGCCCTGGCCCGCTGGGAAGAGTCGGCCAATGCCGCTCGTGTCCGTTTCTGACACGGGCTGGGGAGGCGCAGCCCTCCCCCGCCACCCGTGCCCTCTCCGCCCGTGGGCCCGTCCCGGGGAGTCTCGGCGCTGCGCGACGGGGCGGGAGGTTTTCGTGGCCGGCCGCATGGGGGCGCCATAATGCCGTTTGGCGGTGCTCCGCCGCGCTCCGCCCCGGCGGCGGGACCAGCCG
>VWYK01122905.1:0-10898 GCA_013399775.1 Semnornis frantzii
AGCCTTACCAACCACACCACTCAATGTGGTATCAATCTGCAGCCTCACTGTCTCTATCATTGATGAAGATATTGAACAGCACTGGTCCCAATACGGACCCTTGAGAGACGTCACCTGTCACCATCTGGACACTGAGCCATTTGCCACTACCTTTTATATGAGATCATCCAACCAAGTCTTTATCCACTGGACAGGTCACCCATCAAATCCGTATCTTTCCAGAGTAATATAGGCTAAGATTGACTTTCAGTTATAAATTAAAACCTCTTTCTGTGTATGCATGTAACTCCCAGAGAAATCTACATTCAATGCTGTTGCTCCTTTTGGCTTTGTCTGTTATATTTTAACAGACAGCTTGAATTATCTATGCCTTGTTTTCTCATTTACTGTGTGTAGGTAATAGAAATAAACTCCAAGTACTGCATGTTGTTTTGTTTAACATCTGCCTCTAAAATGGCTTTGCTTTCTGACAGAATGTCTATGTACATAGAAGATGTTGCCACTTCAGTTGTTTGTCACTGTACTGTCCTGGAGATGTGGGCTGTATTTTATTAGTAAGTTGCAGTACTGTAGGTAAATGATTCAAAAGCTCTTTAAAAGAGTTATATCTGTGGAATTTGAGTATTTGGTATCTGACTCACTTAGGCTTCCTCATAAATTTTCTACCCTAATTTCTGATAAATTATCCAACTTTCAGTTTTAAGAGTACATAAAAAGTACCTGAGAGAATTATTTAAAATTTGGGTTCATAGAAAATTTGGTTGAGGAAAACACTTCAGCCACAAACTAGTCTGTCAATGTTCTGTGTGTATCAGTGTCTTTATTAGTTTCTGTAACCTTGGTTTGGAGGATAGCTATCTGTCTTACCTGAAAACCAGCAAAGAGAGCCACAGGCTGCCTTGAACCTGTACATCTCTTTACTAAAGGCTGCCAATCATCTCCATTTAACCTCTTGACAATGCTTTTGAGCGTGTCTTGAAAATAACTTTGCAGATTTGTGGTCAGGCTTGAATGTTCTTCTAGATACTGACATTCAGTTTTGTCCCTTAATGAGTCATTAATTCATTTCTGGAATATTGGATAATTGCATGATTAAAAATAAACCCAGATTAACATTTGAACAGGAGCACAAATGCTGCTGCTGTATGTTACACATATTTCTTGAAGACATTTTATTTTTTTCTTCTCTAAGCAGCTAAGCACATTGTCCCTGAAGGTTTCCTAGTCATGACAGTTACAGGAATGAGTCTGATATTTCCACTGTCTTAAAGACAGAGCCCAACTAGATTGGTTTGGCTGTAACATTGCTTGACAGCTCCCTTACAACTTCTCTTTCAGAAGTTTGTTGCATTAATGCTGGCAGGCAGATATTAGGCCAGGCAGCACAGGCTGTGGAGCAAACTAGATGTATTGGGAAAATAGGTATATTTCAGTTTAGCTACCTTGTCATGCTTAAATAATAATTTAAAAAAAATCATAGAGGTCTTTGGGGTCTACCACAGATTTAAATGCTGTGGAAAGATTAAACCTTATCTCTGTGTATGCTTGGACTGTCATAAGGAGATGTATGTTGGAGAAAGGTTTTAAATTGTGTGTGGTTGTCACTGGCTGCAGCTCCAGATGCTTCACAAGTCACCATGACTCCACTGTCTGTATGTATAAAAGAAATTATTCTGTGGAGTCTTGTGCCTCCCACAAAAATGTTGGTTGTTTGTCACATCTCATTTATATATTTATTTTATTTTATTTCTCTCTCTTAAGATTAGCTGGAAAATCTACTTACTAAAGGGCTTTTATATCCAAATTGACAAATACTTACTTCCAGTGTCTTTTTTTTAAAACACTGCTGTGCTTGTTAATAAGCAAGAAAATGTAGCTGTCGTATTTTATTAGACCATGAGTACATCTCTTAGGTGGAGTCTGGGCCATGAGATCATAGCTCTTGTTACATCTGTTTTTTTGAGCCACCACATACTACATTAAATCACACTTTAAACATGAGATTCAGTCCCCAGAGCTCTGGCTTATTTGAAACTCCCAATGCAACATAAATATCCTTCATCCAAAGATTTTCCAGAAAAAGGAGGAAGCTCAGCAGAGAATAAAAAATCTCATCCTTTACGCATGCTAGACTTGTCTTTGACCCATTCCTTTCCCTCGGTGCCTTTGACATGCAGTTCATTTATAACTAGTGCTGCTGCTGACAGCTGGAGGTGACTCTACCAGGCAGTGAAACTAGGTCTCATTTAAGTCTAAGTTGAGGATACCAAAAAATTCAATCTTGTGGAGGTTGGTGATTTGGAAAACATTTCTACCTTCTGTAGAAATGAAATTTCTCCTGTATGAAACAAGTGACTATTATGTACATTCTGCAGAGAGACAGTGGCTTGAAGTCACAGGACAGAGGTGAGCTGGTGGGGTAAAGGTGGAAGAATGTCTAATTCCACTTCATTTACTATATCAGCCTCCAGTGTTTCACAGTGGGAAGTCCCATTAAAAAATTAGTTTATGTTCATGATGCTGTGCTGAGAGCAGAATGCAGTTTTAGTGACAGAATAGTTCAGATGTTCCTTGATAGTAATTACAAGTTCCAAAATACTCAGTTCCTGTTAAAAGATACAATAAAAGATGTATAGATTAATTTTTATTGGAAGTGACTTAGGAAATTACCTAGCCAAATCTCTTCTCCAAGGTGAGCTCAATTTCAAAGTTAAGCCGCTGTGCTCAGGGCCTTTTTCAGGTGACTTACAAACTTTCCACGGGTGGCAAGTCCACAGTCTGCCTTAGAACCTGCTCCAGTACTTTCCTTGTCTGACTGTGCATGTTCTCTTACACACAGCTGGAGTTTCTGTGGATGCAGCTTCTGACTTTCATCCTCTTGGCGTGCTGCTCTGAGAAAAACATTGTGCTCGCTTCTGTATACCCCAGCTCGGGAAAGTTAACGTAGTGATTAGATCCCACCATAGCCAAACCAACTTCTCTAGGTTTCCTTGTGTGCTACGTGCTCCAAACTTCTATTGCACACGAGAATGATGAGGTCCTTTTCTGCTGGATTGGTTGCTCCCAGGTTGTAGTGTTGCATGTACAAAACTTTGTCCTTGTTGACTGTCATGAGACTTGATGGCTGGATGCTCCAACTTGTCAAGGCTGCTCTTTGTGGTGCCTGTGCCTTCCAATATATCAGCTGATCTCCCCAGTTTGGTGTCATCTGCAAACTTGCCACATCTATCTCTTTCCAAGTTCTTAATGAAAATGTCAACCTGCATCAGTATCAACTCCTAACTGGGCATCAGTGAGATTTCAAACAGTGATCACTACTTTTTCAGTTTTGCACCTTGTAGCCTGACCATTTTGTCCCCCTAGTCTGAGTACAACACTTTTCTTCTGGGACACAGCATCTTACTCAATCTCTTTCTGTGTGCCCAGGAAAATACAGAGGAACATCAATGCACTTTGTGAAGGCAGGACAAAAGTCTTTCTATTTTTCCAATGAACCATTGAAAAAGTGTTACTATATAAAGCAAGGATTTATTTTAGAAATGACATTGTGAAAAGTTACATTAGAAGGCACTGAGAAATCACAAAACATTTACAATGAAAGTAGGTTTTCTCAGCAAGATACTGCAGAGGTGCTGAACTTTCAGCTCCAGTTTTGACAGTGTGAGCACATGAAGCAGAAGATAAGGGAGGCAAGGAAATAGTGCTATCATTGAGTTGTCCCATAGTATGCTGCTTGCAACTCCTCACCAAGCCAGTAAGTCCTGAAAAAACCTTTGAGTTGGTTTTGGATCCCTTTGTATTTCTGTGCTTCTGTGGATCATCTCCTATTCTGGCTATTCGAGATAGGTTACTGTAAAAATATCATATATATGGAAATCTAAGCATGCCACTAGAGGAACTGAATTTAAAAAAAAAAATAAGGCAATCTACTGCTAAATGGTGAGAATTACGAAGTTATAATCCTAGCAGTTCTTTGACAATGGGTACTTGTGCAAGTGGCAGGCACTGTTGATAGCTTTGTCTTTTTTTTCTACTGGAATGACTTCTGGTTTTTTTGAGTGCATTTAAATGCCAACTCTCTTCATGCTGTGAGTCACTGTTTCAAGTGTTTGATCATTTAGTCAATCTTCTGTTGCGTGATGATTTTATTGCATTATGAGTTCTGGCTAAATAGTTCACATTGTATCACCATCTAAGCAGAAATTGCCTTGTGCTTTCACAGAATGGGCATTCATAAGCAAGTGTAATGGAGGCTTCACTGAGATCAGTTTGATTTCATGTGCTTCAGAGCTGTTCTTCCCTCAGCATTACATAAACACAATTAGCAGACCTTTTAGAAAATTAATCTGCTGACCACTTAAGTGACAGGCTTGTTTGGAGTTATGCTGCACCGTTATCTTAATCACACTCCTGTAATTATAGAATCATAGAGTGGTAAGGTTGGAAGGGATCTCAAGGATCATCCACTTCCAACCCCCTACCATAGGCAGGGACACCTCCCACTAGTACAGGTTACTCAAGGCCTCATCCAGCCTGGCCTTGAACACCTCCAGGGAGGGAGCAGCCACAACCTCCCTGGGCAACCTGTTCTAGTGCCTCACCACCCTCACTGGAAAGAACTTCCTCCTAACATCCAGTCTAGATCTTCCCTCTGCCAGTTTAAACCCATTGCCCCTAGTCCTGTCATTGCAAGACCTTGTAAATAGTCCCTCCCCAGCCTTCCTGTAGGTCCCCTTCAGGTATTGGAAGGCTACTAGAGCCTTAACTAGAACCTTAAACCTAAGATTTTCGTAAAGACATAGAGGAATGAATGAAGATGTTTTTTGTACTGCTGTTATTTAAGTCTTTGATCATTGTTCTGCCTGGCCTCTTTTTGGGAAAGAAAGAAAAGTTGGGAAAATCTTCACAGAGTTGCAGAATGCCAGGTTGGGAGGGACCTCAAGGACCATCTGCTCCAACATTTCTAGGAAATCTTGTAGTTGAAGTGAGATGGCCTAGCACCCTGTCAAGCTGAGTATTAAAACTGTCCCCAAATGTAGAGGAATCTACGATTTCCCTTGGGAAATTATGCCAGTGTTTAACTGTTCTTTCTTTGGGAGTCAAATTGGCATCTCCCCAGGAATAACTTGTACCTATTGTCCCTTGTCTTTTCCATGTGACTCCTTGTAGAAAGAGAATATATCTTAAATCTGGCCATCTCTGCCCGATGCTGTCTGTGTTAGAAGAGCCACTGTCTCTTGCCCAGCTTCCTAGTGGCCCATGTGGGCTTGTGCTATGGTACTGGGGAGGCAGGAAACACACATTTGGCAGCTTTTCTGCCTATCACCCCACAGCAGGCTCCTTTCTGAGACTGAATTGGTAGGACCCCATGTACCTAATGGGGAATGAAGATGGTGTGGAAAAGGGGAGAAATGGGACTGTGGGAGGGAAGAGTTCAGGGAGAAAGATGTGAAGGAAAGAACAAATGAAAGGAATTAAAAAATATTTATGAGTAAGGGACTAACAAGGGAAGATTGAGAACACAAAATTCTTGTTTGGGAAAATTATTTGAGAAGAGAAGGCTGCCTGAATCCAGAAGATATGTTTGAATTCAGGTGGTGAACATTTTTGGACTGCCTGTGTGATGAGTTCTCTGTGTGGGTATGGTGTAATATTGTGACAAGCTTGAACAGGTTTTTTTAGTGACAGAACCCAAATGCCACCATGGGTTTCCTGGATTTTGATGATTGTGCTCTAATCACTGATGGTAGGAAGATGGGGGGAAAAGAAGTAGCAGCACCAATGTGAAACCTGTGAGCAAATAGAAGTGTGTAGGGCAGAAAGAAGGTAATGCTTCTCCCAAGCATATGTCAGCGTAACAGAAATTAAAAATGTCAAAGTGATAACATGTAACAATATGTAGGAATCTTTGAAAGCTCAGGAATAGAATGAATTGTGGTCTGGTGATAAGATGGGAAACTTGCTTAGAGACAGCACTAGCCAACTGGCCAACCTCTTGATTTTTCATGGCTTTTTTCCACTGATGCTTGACTTATAGCTTCTTGATACTAAAAAAAAAATCTTTTGATCTTGTTCTCTTACCTCCTTCTTTAGAGCAAATATTTTTACTAGTTGTATCTATTCTGGCACACTTTCCCATCTGTTGACTACGCTTCCCCTGAATTTGTTCTGCAGAAATATCCTGTTTATTCCTAGCTTTAGGATTATTTGCTTTGTGTTGTTAACTAGTGAAAAAAAATGTGCTTCAGTTCATTGTGAGAATAATTTATGAAGATGGAACTTCTTGTGGCTTAAATGTGTCTGTGTCTTTCTCCTCACATATCCCCCATACTGTAGGCTTGATGAGAAGGAAAAGACAAGTAGAAGTGTTGCATGAGAGCACATTGCATTTAAGGTGGGATGAATTAGAAATGATTTGTGATTTTGAGGAAGAACAAGGACAGAAGAATGCACCTACTTACATCTATATGTAACTGGTTATAGTGCTTCCAGCTGGAATTAACCTGCTACTGATCCACCATGTCCAGACTATCATTCTTTCTTCTACTTTCCACATCTGGGCAGCCTTTTGTCATGTCTAGCTTGGTCCCAGTTTGGTGTGGAAGAAGCTGGGTCGTGAAGAACTTGGCCTGTATAAATAGAAGATGTACAAGCCATAGCAATGAACCTTGATTTAAAGGTAGTGAGAAATACATCTTAGTTGTATAGTTTCTTATTAAACTTTCTTAATTGGTATGTTCAGTATAAAGAGAAGCAAGGGCAAACCGTGCTTTCTCTTGGGCTGAAAGCAGAGTTCCCCAGCTTCTCCTGGGCATGTGTAGGAAAAAAATGCTGTTTTCTTCTCACCCTGAGTGCTTGAGAGGTGTGCAGACCAGTTCACCTTCATTAACCATTACCTGCATCTGAGCCACAAATCTGAGCTCGGCACCTCAGTTATGAAACTTGGATCCAAACGCTCATACTTTGCTCTTGGCCCATTGAAAAGCTAAGACAAGGGATGAAGATTTGGCTGTCATACATCTGCTTGTTCAGTTTATCTGCAGATACGGTCTTTCTTTGCATCCTTTCCAAGACAGAAGAAAGAACTTGAGCAGGAGGCTGTATGACCTTTGCTAGGATGTCCTTTCTCAGCTCACTGAACACACGGCTGTGACCAGGAATCCACCCTGTGACAGATCGTTTGCTTTTCCAGACAGTCCTGCCTATTAGATCAGGTTGGTACCTAACAAGTGACAGCATTCCTGATGTAACATGTCAGTTTGTTGTCTCTGGTGCTTTGTAAGAACCTGAGCGTGTGTCTTTGGAGCTGAACTGAAGAAATTAGCAGCAGTTGGATACTGAGATGTTTAAAAGGCTTTTGGTCTTGTTATCTAAATTGAAAAATCTGTTTTGAGAAAGAACCCGCATAAAAAAACTCCATTGCATGTAGGAGTAGGAGACCATATGCAGGGCAGAATATTGGCAGCAGGTTTCTGTCAAAAGTACAAGGAATGTGGGAGATTTATATTCAGCTGTTACAGCTTCAGAGGTCCAACCTGTATATCCCATAGCCTATAAAGGTGCATAAGTTTAGACCTTTGGTGCTGGTGGGAAACATTGTCAGGTCCAAGATTGCATCTGGTTGGAAGGGACCCTCAAAGGCCATTTTGTCCAACCTCCCTGCAGTGAACAGAGATATCTCCAACTAGATCAGGGCCATATCGAGTTTAACCTTGAATGTCTCTAGGGACATGGCCTCAACCACATTTCTGGGCAACCTGTTCCAGTCTCCTGCCACTCTAATAATAAAGAACTTCCTCTGTATGTCCAACCTAAATCTACCCTGCTCTAATTTTAAAACCATTGACCTCTGTCCTATTACTACAGGCCCTTCTAAAGAGTCCTTTCCCAGCCTTCCCGTAGGTCCCCTTCAGATACTGAAATGTAGCTGTAAGGTCTCCCAGGAGGCTTCTCTTCTCCAGGCAGTACAGCCCCAAGTCTCACAACCTGTCCCCGTAGGAGAGGTGCTCCATTTCTCTGATAGACTTTGTGGCCTTCCTCTGGACCTGCTTGAGCAGGTTCATGTCCTTGTGTTGGGGACCCCAGAGATGGACAGAGTACTTTGTAAAATGTTGCTGGTAGAAGTAGAGCAGGTAAACAACCACTTGGGGGAAACTTTATCTGGTGCCCTGCACTAGCTTCACCATTGACCTACAGAGACCCCAGACACAGGTATCCTGTGAAGTGGAATGATCTCACATTGTGTAGAATTCTTACGTGTAAAATTAAGAGCAGGTCTCTTACCTCTGCAATCCCTTCTGTGAAATGTATATTTATACATGGCAGCTTGTTACTAGTGGTGGAACTGATACTGCTAGCCATGTTTCAGTATATGAGTAACCTCACAGAATCATTAAGGTTGGAAAGGATGTCTAAGATCATCAAGTTCAAGTTTCTAACCAACACCTCCATGATCACTAGGCCATGTCCTGAAGTGCCACATCTACTCACTTTTTGAACACCTCCAAGGATGGTGTTGCCTTTCTCTGTACCCGCTCCAGCACCTCAATGTCCTTCTTACACTGCCCAAAACAGAATCCAATATTTGAGGTGCAGACTCACTAGTGCTGAGCACAGCAGAACAATCTTCTGCTGGACGCAGTATTCCTGATCCAGGCCAGGATGTTGTTTGCCTTCCTGGCAGCTGGGTGTACTGCTGGCTCACGTTCAGCTGCATGTCAACCAGCACCCCCAGGTCTTTTTCAGCCAGGCAACTTTCCAGTCACTCTGCCCCAACTCTGGAATGTTCATAGGGTTGTCGCCACCAAAGTGCAGGACTCAGCACTTGGCTTTTTAAACCTCATACAACTAACCTATCCAGAATCCAACCTATCCAGATCTCTCTGTAGAGCCTTCCTTCCCTCAAGCAGATCAACATGCCTGCTTAATTTCATCTTGTCCGCAAAATTATGTTCAGGTTCTCCAGCAAGGCGTAGAAACACAATTTTTAAAGTCATCTGAGGCAGGAGAATTGTTTCGTACATGCTGAATGCCATTAAGTAGTGTTACTCTATGTATCTGCAAGCTTTTTTCTGTTCAGAGCAATGTGGTGTACTCAGCAGCTTTGTTGCTAATTGAAAAGGTGGGGTTCTCTTATTAATATTTTTACTCTTGATGTTTATTTCTCAATATGAGTAAATATTTTCTTGGGCTTTTTTTTTTTTTTTCCTTTGGCTTACCTTAAAATTTCTTCTCTGCCTAAAGTCTGTTTTGAAAAGTGTTCCAGCTGCAGGGAGAAAAACTATTAGCCTATTGAGAAAGAGGCTCTGTAGAGTTCTATCAGAATCATACCTCCTGCACAGCTTGCTTGCTTATCTCCCTTAATGAGCTGCAGTGTGTAAGTGCACAGCTGATTTCTGCCTGCTTGGATTTCAGCTGGTCAAGGCTGGAAGGCAATGAGTAGGTATAAAGTGGTTAGAAGCAAAGGTAATCTCTGAACTCTGTATTTCAGGAATAGGTGTAGCATTGGTCACTCCTGAAGAAGAGAGTTGACATGAGCTGGTAGAGGGGAGATTTAGACTGGCTATTAGGAAGAAATTCTTACAGTGAGGGTGGTGAGACACTGGAACAGGTTGCCCAGGGAAGTTGTGAATGTCCCCTTCCTGGAAGTGATCAGGGCCAGGTTGGACAGGGCCTTGAGCAATCTGGTTGAGCGGAAAATGTCCCTGCCCATGGCGGAGGGATTCGAACTAGATCATAGAATCATGGAATGGTCTAGGATGGAAGGGACCTTAGAGATCATCTGTTTCAACTTCCCTGCTATGGGCAGGGACACCCCACAACAAGGCTCAGCTGTTCAAGGCCTCATCCAGCCTGACCTTGAACACTCTCAGGGAGGAGGCATTCACAATCTCCCAGAGCAACCTGTTCCAGAGTCTCACCACCCTCATACTCTAAACCTGCTCTCCCTTATCTTTAAATCGTTCTCCTTATTCCTGTTGCTAGACACCCTTATAAAAAGTCCCTCTCCAGCCTTCCTATAGAATCCCTTCAGGTACTGGAAGACAGCTCTAAGGTCTGGCTGGAATCTTCTCTTCTATAGGCTGAACATCCCCAGCTCCTTCAGCCTATCCTCATAGCAGAGGTGTTCTGGCCCTTGGATTACCGTTGTGGCCCTCCTCTGGACTCACTCCAAGAGTTCCATGTCCTTATGCTGAGGATACCAGAACTGGGCATAGTATCTTTTAAGATCCTTTCCAACCCAAACTATTCTATGATTTCCAGTTTCAGGATAACTGGGGAATGTATTTCAGTGTCTGTGGTGAGCCATTGAAATCTGTGTCTGGAACCCTGTTGTTAACCACTAAAACAGTTTCTCCTTGTAGTTGGATAAGATTATTTTTAGAGGTCTGTTTCATAGCAATTGTAGAAATCTGTCAATAGATGCTTGTCAAATTACCCTTCTGGGAACATTGTATTTGCAACAGAATTTTGCAGCTTCTGGGGATTTTTAGTGGTACTTTCAAAACCAATAATAACAATAAGTGAATTCTTTTCATTCAGAAACCAGGTTGCTTTCTCAAATTGTTGTTAGCAGTGCTGCAGTAATAAACAGTAACTCACGGAGATAGTCACTTTCCATTCAAAGCTCAGTAGAATCACAGAATGGTAGGGGTTGGAAAGGACTTTTGAAGATTACTGAGTCTAGCTCCCTGCCAAAGCAGGATCACCTAGGGCAGGTCACACAGAAACACATCCAGATAGGTCTTGAAAGTCGCCAGAGAAGGAGACTCCACAACCTCTCTGGGCAGCCTGTTCCAGTGCTGCATCACCCTCGCAGGAAAGAATTTTTCCCTCATGCTGAGGTGGAATTTCCTGTGTTTGTATGCAGAGGTGTAAGTATACATTTTATATATATA
>VWYK01122912.1:1612-37493 GCA_013399775.1 Semnornis frantzii
CCTCCAGTGTACAAGCAACTGAGAGACAGAGGTGAATGTAACCAGTAATGTTTGTAGTAAAAGTAACAGGAACTATTTCACTAGCTTCTGGTGAGGAATTCCTTTATACCATCACTGGTGAAGGAAAAGCCAGGGCAAAGAAGCAAGTATCCAGCAAAGGTGGCTTATGTGCAGAGCAGTGTCTCTTGTTCTGCTTCACTAATGGTAGCTATGGCAACCTCAGGACATTAACTTATGCAGTGATTGCAAGCAGTGAGCATCAAAGCAAGTAATTAGGGAGACAAATGGGAAGTCTTGATGGATTCTTCCATCAAGATCAAAGCTTTATATAAGTTTTTCATTAATTTGGGAACAAGCACTGAGGTGATTTGTATGTTCTATTAGACTATCAATGAAAACTGGGACCAAAGCTAGATTGTTTAGTAATTTCTCAAGGAAGGGTACCTCAACCCAGTCAAAAATCTTTTTAATAGCAGTGATAGTAAATCAGGAGTGCACTAGTTGAGTCAGTTTGTTAGAGTATTCACCACACTTCTAGATGTTTTCAGCAGAAATGTCATGTTAAACTTGGGTTGGTCTTGTCATTAGCAGGAACATGAACCGTAACACAAAAAAAGTTAAGAATGGAGTATTGAGTCTATGACATTCTTCTGGATTCATAGGAACAGGGAATTCGGTCTCAGCATCTTCAAGTCAAGAATGGAGAACAGTTACTGGTCGAAATTTAATGACCTGTGCTCAGAAATGAGGATCTGTGGACCCTTCTGGCCTTATCATAGAATCACAGAATGTCAGGGGCTGGAAGGGACCTCAAAAGGTCATCTAGTCCAACCCCCCTGCCAGAGCAGTAATTATGTAATTATGTAAACATTTGGCTGGACAGGTTCTCTGTGTAGGGAGTTTGGAGTTAATTTGCAAATAATCATCTTTCCTGTTCTCCCCTAACTGCAAGCACCTCAATAACCATAGGGTATATTTCCCTGGTTCCAAGATTTGCTTTTCTGAAAGGTAACTTATCTAAACCCTGCAGGAGTTTTCCAAAGCAGTGAAACTTGCACAGCATTTCGTCATGTGTAGAGTTTCATGTAGGATGCAGCAGTAGTCCCTAGAGCATCAATAACTTCATTTTCTTGGAATTTTGAGGCAGGCATTAATATTTGGGTTGGGCTTTCATTTTGAATTGATGAGGGAAGGACTATCTGCCTTTCTTTCCTTCTTGATAACGCAAGCTTCTCTTCAGTAGCTTCAAACATCCCAATTCTTCAGTTAAAGGCAAATTAAGTTTTCCTGTATTTCAAATTAGCTCTCTGAGGGTGGCATCAGCTCTGTTTCTTTTATGTTTAAGTCCCAGTTCTTTAATCTGTTTCTAATACATTCTGTTCAGCAATTTTGCATTTCTGTTTTAGTGGAAGCAATGCTGATTAATTCCTTCTTATGACATCTGTGGCTGCATCCTAGATTAAACCTACTCTAATACAGAGCCTATCATTAAGTGTTAAATATTCTTGCAAGGCTACTTAAATTAGATTCAACATCAGTGGATCATTTAGTAGAGAGTCGTTAATTCTCCATTTTACGGCAAGGCCACATTCTGGTGATGCTTTTAATCACAAGATTATTGAGGTATGATTTGAAAGGGATATGCTGCCCATATTTTGCCTTTGGGCAAATTATGAAAGGTCAAGTTGCCAAGGAAACAAAAGTAAGATAACATTGCTAATTCCTAAGTCCAAGAGTTGTCTTTCCTGATCATATCATTTGCTCAACACACATACTTAGAAAAAATACCAACTAACAATATCTCTGCCATTTAGTTCAAGAGAAAATGGCTTTGTAATTCTTGCTTTTCTGGATAGTATTCACAGTGATGAGAAGGCTCACCCAGAATACTCTGCCTCTCAGATTGGTTGTTCTGATTGTTTATGGATATGATAAACATTATTCCTTGTTCGTAGAGGGAAGAAGGGGAAAAAATGGAAGGGCTGGAGTTTAGATACTCAAAGGTAACTGCAAACTTGAGATTTTACTGATTTTGGAAGCCTAACTTACAGATCCTTAGAGAATCCTGATGTTCATAAAGTGAAGAGTACTTGATAACACAACTTCATTAAGCACTCAGAATTGCAAAGCCCTGAAATTTTCCTTCTGGTCACACGTCAGGACAGTGGCATAGACAGAAAGAGCTCTCCAGTACTTGCGACTATCCGGACTGTTGTGCTTCCTATTTTATTCTGCTGTTTTCTTTTTCATTTCCTTTTCCAGATGGGAAGAACTAGTATAAGATTGCCTTCAGTGCAGGAAAACCTTCATGAAGTACTAGTATTCTGTGATGAGTCTCTTTCCTCCCCTTTCTCCCTTCCATCCCTGTATTGGTGTGTGTTTGTGTCAAATCCCTGGTCCTTTCTTTGAACAACTCATGAAAAAGGAATCATTTTGTTCCCTGAAGTATCAGAATCTAGATTGTGGTGGATTCTGTCCTTAAATTTCCCTTCTGAACTCTGCTGTGTCGTAGGGCACTGCATAATGAATACGACCCTGCCAATCAAGACACTCTGTTTTATATCACTTATTACTAAATTGAAAATGGTGTTTTACTACAGCAATAAAGGGCTGGTACAGCATGAGGTACATTTTTATACAACTCTATGAACTTTGTCATTGAAAACATTATAGCCTTGAATTTGAGAGCACAGTGGAAGGCAGTATAATTTGATTACCTATATTAATCAAGTAGAGTACAACATATAAAACCAGTAATGCATAAGTCTGACTGGAGCCAGATAACCCTCTTGTGCATCTTAGAAAGATTTATTTTCAGTAATATAATTCATTTGACATGGAAGTATCATAATTGCAGTTGCTAGGAAGGATTTCTTGCTTTCCTTTTTTAGGGAAAAAAAAAAATCTATCATGCTTTCAAAAGCAGCTTGTTCTTTTAGAGCTGACTGAAAACTGAAAACAAAGGTTTGTTTTTGTAATTGTGGCAATTTTTCATTAGCCAGCTGAGCTAACAAAGTGGTTTGGTTTGAGCCCAGTTTCTGCTTCATAACCAAGGAGTGTTAGATGTGAATTTAAAAGACTGTAGTTTTTAATGTACATTGATTAGCTCAAGACCCTGGCATTCTCGACCTCTGCTGCTAAAAGCTGGCCAGAAGCTCTTGAGCTCTGAATTAACTGTACAAGTACTTTGCATAAACGGCGAGGAGAACCTTCTCATACTCTAGCTGCATGAGAAAGCCAGAAAGTGTATTTCAAGACATACAATTACTCTGCAGTCCAGGAAAACCTCTGTTGTCCTTACATGTACAGCAGCAACACAGAGTGAGTATTATCAGGAGTTGCTATTTATGTGTTTTATTGCTACCTGTGGCTCCAAACCACACGTGAGTTGGTTGCTGTATCTCAACTGATACAGCAAAAATGACAAGTCAACAAAGAACTAGTGCCTGGGGTGCACCTCCCTTTGGATCAGGAAGATCTGTCTGCTCCATACTGTCAATGTGCACAAACTGAAAGGACGTAGACACCATGGTCAAGGTATTTTCCAGCTTTTCAAACAGATTTCATGTTTAGTTTTGTTCATAATCACCATAATGAACTTTGTTTGTAATTTCCATTTCAGAAAGTTAAAAGTTTCTGTATAATTCAGTGCAGTCTCACCCTGTGACAAACATGTAATTGTTTTTTCCATCTACTTATTATCAATTTAATCACTATTCTTAGCAGAACGATAAAGGTGATAGAGTTCATTCCCAAAGAGACAATGTCTGTAGTCTGACCTCATTACTGGCCCACAGTGCGCTGTTGTTTTTTCCATTCTTACTCCTCAGTCTTCTGTTCTTTTTCTCTCATTTTCAGTCCTGTTGGCATGTTTCCTCTGTCTTTTATTCTCTAATCACCCTGGTCTGAATTAGCCATATAGGGGGCTGTCACCACTGACGAAAGACTTTGACTCGTTGGAGCTTTTATTCATAAGCGACATCTGTCCACTCAACTGAACATTCCCACATCAGCCCTGGTAAAAAATAAAAACATCTGTAGTGACCACAAAAAAGGTAAACATCCTCAAGCCTGTTCAGAAAGTTTTCAGGACAGTTTAGCTAAGATTCCTCGCATTTCTCTCTTTCAACCTATGCTGTACCAGTCCTTGTCACAGAATCACAGAACATTAGAGGTTGGAAGGGGACCTCCAGAGATCATCAAGCCAAGCCTCCCTGCCAAAGCAGGATCACCCAGGGTGGTCCACACAGGAATGCATCCAGGCAGGTTTTGAAAGTCTCCAGAGAAGGAGACTCCACAACCTCTCTGAACAGCATGCTCCAGGAGTCCATCACCCTCACTGTAAAGAAGTTTCTCCTCATGCTGAGGTGAAATCTATTATGTTCCAGTTCGTAGCTTCTGCTCCTCGCGTTATTGCTGCTGATCACTGAAAAGAGATTGGCCCCATCCACTGACAGATATCCACCCCTCAGATATTTATAGACATTACAGAATCATAGAATCATAGAATGGTAAGGTTGGAAGGGACCTCAACCTAGTTCCAACCCCCTGCCATAGGCAGGGACACCTCCCACTAGTACAGGTCACTCAAGGCCTCGTCCAACCTGGCCTTGTACACTTCCAGGGAGGGAGCAGCCACAACCTCCCTGGGCAACCTGTGCCAGTGCCTCACCACCCTCACTGTAAAGAACTTCCTCATAACATCTAGCCTAAATCTTCCCTCTGCCAGTTTAAACCCATTGATGAGATCTCCTCTCAGTCTTCTGTTCTCCAGACTACACAGCCCCGGGGCTCTCAGTCTCTCTTCATAGGGAAGATGCTCAAGTCCCCCAAACATCCTCTTGGCTCTCCACTGAACTCTCTCCAGCAGGTCACTGTCTCTCTTGTCTTGATCTTTGAGGTCAATGCTGGTCAAATCCCTTTTGCAACCTGAAAGCAGGACAGTGATGTAGGAGGCTCCATCTTGTAAATCGTTACATTTACATCAGTTATTGACATTTGACAAGAACAAATGAGTATCTAGATGGATCAGAAGAGAGGAACAGATGTACAGAGATACAATTTCACCTCAAATAGCAAATCTGCTTGTTAAAAACGACTTAATGTGTAGCATGGTATGTTCTTCTGTCACTGCATCACTTGGACTTACAGGGAGAAGTAAGGAAGAAGGAATCTTGCAGCCCAATAAAATGTGTGTGTGTATATATATATTTGTATTATAAAATAATGAAATGTATAAATGAAATCACATAAATATCCATGCTGAAATCCCATCTAACAGCATCCTGCAGCTAATGGTTCTACATCGAGGGAAGACAGCCATGCATGTTCCCCACTAAATAAATATGTAAATGAAACTTCCAAACAGAGTCACATTCCACAGTCAGAGAGCTGAGAATAACTAAAAGCTTTCCATTAGAGCAGGAGTGCTTTAACAAATCCTGTTATTTTGGAGTGGCTGAGTACTTTTTGGTGACTCCATAATGACATGGATATGGCATAGTAATAGACTAGATCTGCAGTCCAAACAAAGAGAGAAAACTAATGTTTATAGTAAAGGGGAATTATTAGACAGGTCATTATGGTTAAAGTGGCTTTTGGCTGTATCCATATTAAGTCCTAAACTCCTTAATTTTAAAGAAAGCTATAAACACACACACACACTCCAAACTGCAGCAGCCTGTCATTGATGTAAATAATGGCTTTAAGCCACTTTTCTTCTGTTGGACACATCCTGTCCAGGCATCCTTACATAAAAAAAAATACATGCATTGATCAACTGATCTATCGATCTACTTTTTCCTAACCATAAAGTACAATATACTGATTCTGGAAAAGACATCTCTGGATTTCTGCCCCTCTCTGGAGAGTGTGAGGAACCAAAGCGGCTGGGGCATGTGGTTCTGGATAACACCAAGCCAGGAAGCTCATAATACAGGGGAGGCAGCAAGGCAAGATGCCTCTTGTAAGCAAATGGATTTAATCATAGCTTAAAACTGTAGAATAAGACAGCTAATGGGTGTTCTCTGGTTCCTTAGTGATAACCCATACACAGCACTGAAACCATAATGTCTCCAAGAGTGTCTGCTAATGAAAAGAAAATGAGTGACAGGTGACACAATGTCCGAGCGAAGGGAGAATGAAAAGAACTTGTGAGCACTTCAGAAGAGAAGCAAACTACATCTCTTTTCTTATCAGTGTCCTTCATTTCCTAAATTGGTGAAATGCAGTGTCAGCCATTCAATTTTACGTGCACTGTCCTTTCAATTACCCAAGCATGGCACCACCAGAGCCACGTGGAAATGAAGTGGAATAGGAAAGAGTTGAAAAAGCTTCAGTTCATTATTTGGCCTTGCAAATGCTAGGATAAATTTGGCCTATAATTCACATTGCCCCCTGTATAATCATAGGAGTTACAAGTGAAAGCGACCTCCTGCACTGCCCAATCTCTCTCTCTCTCATCTGACATTAAGTGTAAGATTGTCTATATGCAATCTTTGTGTTTCCCAAAGCATCAATCCTAACATTCCACAACCCTGGAAAAGATGATCCAGACACAATCAGTAAACTGATTTCAAAGCAGCTACATCAACCTACCAGGAAATACTTAGGATGATTCCAAACAGACCTTTCCTGGAGTGCTGCATCCAGCTCTGGAGCCCTCAACATGGAAAGGACATAGATGTGATGTAGCAGGTCCAGAGGAGGGCCATGAAAATGATCGGGGGGCTGGAACACCTCTGCTGCAAGGACAGGCTGAGGGAGCTGGAGTTCTTCAGCCTGGAGAAGAGGCTTCAGGGACATCTAATAGCAGCCTTCCAGTACCCAAAGAGAGCCTACAAAAAGGCTGCAGAGGGACTGTTTATGAAGACCTGTAGTGACAGGGTGAGGAGCAATAGTTTGAAGTTAGAGGAGATTTAGATTGGATGTTAGGAACATGTTCTGCATCATGAGGGTGGTAGAACACAAACGGGAGGTAGTTCAGCCACCATCCTGAGTAATATTCAAGGTGAGGCTCCACAAGGCTCTGAGCAATCTGATCTAGTGGAAGATGTCCCTGCTGACTGCAGGGGGTTTGGACTAGATGACCTTTGGAGGTCCCTTCCAACCCAAATCATTCTATGATTATATATCAAACCAGATATATTATACAGTGTAAGAGAGAGAGATGCATGCATACATGCATTGATCAATTAATCTATCAATCTACTTTTTCCTAACCATAGAGTACAATAGATTGATTCTGGAAAATACATCACTATATCATCCAAAAATTATGGAAAAATATTATACTGGTACAGGACAAGGCCTAATGTAGTTGTAATGTGGTAAACCAGCGAGAAAGCCTCTCTTGAAAGGTGATACAGACGTTGCATTGGAGCCTGAGTTTCCCCATTTTTAATGGATGTGTCTTTCCTAAATGCTTACGTAGCAACATTAATCTGTGTAGGCTTCAGTAAAAGACTGCATTATGGAATGATGTTTCTACTTACCTTCTGGAGAGGAGGGCAGAGATAAGGAAAACCAAGAGAAGTCCTCTGGCTCTGCTTTTTTCAAGTCATTCTTTTCTCCGACTGGGATGGTCACTATCATGACCAAGGTCATTTTTAGACTTGTCTTGAAAGTAGGCAGCTATAGATCTTACTTTGTAGATAGATCTCGAGGAATAATTTGTGATTATTCCTTTTTGTCCAAAAGTGCTTTCCTGTATATAGGTGTAATAATAAAGAAGCCATTTTCAGTGTAAAAGATGTGCTTGTCAAACCACAGCGATGATTTTCCAGTTGCTGGCTTTTTCAGTTGTGCAGCCTTCTAATATTTCTGCTTGAATTCTTTCACGACAGAAGCAAATGAAAATTACACCGTGGTTTTTAGGTCTCTGTTCCCTGATTTTTGCTTGTCATGTCATGAACTTCTTCGAAGCAGTGAAATGGCAGCCCATCTCCCTGAGAGCTCCAGACAGATTTCTAAAGTTGTCTTGTTAACAGCTTGTCAGAAACCTACATTTCAGTCTCACTGAGTTTATATCATAGAAGGGAAAAAAAAAAAAAAAAAAAAAGTTGCTGGAAATTATGATTTTTACAGGTTCTGACATTTTTCTAAAGAAGTGAAATGCTCAAGGCTGCTGTCTCCCTTAACGGGCTGTGCTGTTTTGGGTAATATTCTGCGTTGCATCAACTGAACATCAGAGCAACATTCAGTTTCTTCCCTTTAACATGTTCTTTGAATTATTTAAGGTGTTTTGATGTTGGCTAGAATTTGTAACAAAGTCCTCCAGCTTTTATCCTAAAATATCAAAAAGGTTGAGATTTTTTCCTTCCCTCTCTCCCTTTTCTCCCTGTTCCCTAACCCTTCTACCCTCCCTCCTCCCGCTTTTAATAGATCCTTGCATGGATCATCAGGGGACTTTCTTTTATGTTGTACAGCATGAAATGACTTAGTCAGGGTCTTCCTGATTAATTTATGAGTGCTAAGGAAAAGGGAAGGGGGGAAAAAACAGTCCTTGAGGGATTGACCCTAAGCTGCAGCAGATCAACTCAATTTTATGGAATGAAAAGAGACTTAAACAGTATTTTTAGCGTCAGTTCCTCGACCCGCAGAGGTAAGGAAGCTCCCTGTGTCTGGCAGGCTGAAGCAGGGTGAGAGGTACCCATCTCTTCGGGTGGCTGATGGAGTGGAGTTCAGCTCTTCAGAGGCACCGAGCACTTTTGGAGTTAAAGCCATGGCAGATTGGTGGATTAATGTGCTCTGCCTCCGAGGGACAAATGCTCTTTTTTTTTTTCTTTTTTTTTTTTTTTACCTCCCCCTTGCTGCCTTCTTCCCGACTCTGGGCTTGCAGATGACAGCTGTTGGTCACTTAACAAAATGTCCTCTTGATTGCCGCTTCACAACAGGGGCCCCCTCAGACCAAACAGCACATAGTCCCTACAATGCATCACTGCCCCTCAAAATTAGTTCTAGTGCTCAGGGCTATTCTCGGCTGCCATAGCTAATACTCTCTTGCTGTTCCCTTTCCTCCTCACCCTCCCCCTCTACAGACAAAGGCTCAGCCTATACATCTGTAGTGCTCATAACCTCCCCCTTCCCCTAGCCAAATGCTGAGGAGAGAAAGGGAGGGGGGAAAAAAAAAAAGGGGGGGGGGGGGGTGGAAATTGCTGCCCTGAGGCTCAATCTGTTTCTTACAGCTCTACCCCGGCACTTGGAAGCCTGAGCTGGTCTAGCCATAGGGAGGCCCTGACTCATTTCATCAAACTGTCAGGGAGGCAGTGGAGCTAAGAGGACTCTGCTGCCTGGGGCAAGTTCAAGTCAACATTCGATTTCCGTCCTCCCCCCGCCCCGGCCCCCGCCTTTCGCTTGGACACTTTCTGCACTCTGGATCTAAACTTCTCCCCGAGCTGCAGCAGCTCACAGCTTCTTGCCAGGAGGAAGGACTTGTGGGACCTTATAAAGGACACAGTGGCAAAATTGCTGCAATAAATCAGTGGCCCTCTGACACTTGGCGGTAGCTTAATGTTTTGGCACTTTCTTTCCTGTGTATGCCTCAAGTCCCATTAGCAGGCTTTTCTGTCAGTGTGGCTCATGATAAAACTCTCTCTTCCTATCATCTTAAGCAAGCCCCTGCAGACATGAATCCGATGCCAGACTTAATAGGAAACAACACCCTCCCCCTGCACACACAAGCGCGCATCCGTACGCGCTGCTGCTGCTGCAAGCTGCTCCCGGGAAGTTAGTGCAGCGGACAAGGAGAGGGGAAGGGCTCTTTAAAATAACGGCTGAATTTTACCTCTTCCTTTAGAAGAAACGTTAACAAGCTGGGATTTCAGCTTAATGCTTCCCTGAGCCTTGCTATTAAAAGAAAATTCAGTGCCTAAATATGGTTGGAAATAATAAGATACCAGTAACATGGTCATCCTCTGGGGCTGTGTGACTGGGTGCACAAGCTCCATGGGTATCTACAGGGTTCATATATTCTGTGCGACTTTGTACATACATACTCTACCCTGCCACCTTGTATTACAATGCCATAGACTGTATTTAATATTTTTGCCTCCTCTTCTCTCGACCTTACAGTTTCACAAACAATTTTACTTGCAGATAGACAGCTTAGATTGCATATCCCTCTGGGCTGTGGGGTCTTTTTTTTTCAGACGACTGTCTTAGAAGTCTATCGCCCTCTGCTTAATCGTAATTTAAATATGTACAGGTATGTGTGTTTATGTACAAAGGCAAAGCCAAGATTTTTGTCAGCTGTTTGGGCAGGAACCTGTAAGTTCTGTGCTGTATAGTGTCTGGCACAATGACCTTGAGGCTGTGTGGGCACAACCTAGGTCACAGACCTCTGGTTTTGGGTGGAATAGGAGGAAATGCTTCATTTATGTGAATAAGCTGAGGTGACTTTTGTGCAGTTCTTGACAGCTTGGAGGATGTGGCCCCATTTCAGATAACTGAGCTTTTCTCTGCACCTGACTGATGACTTAACACCTAAGTGTTGCATATCTTGTTGCAGACTTGTGAGACTTGGGTTGGTTTTGTTTTCGTTTCTCGGAGCTGTTGTTCCTGGCATGAGGTAGTTTTTGTATCTGATTTTGTATTAATGGATGTTGTGTTTTGACTATGTGGATTAAAACAGGATGACCTGGAAGTTAAAACATTTAAGAGAAGAGTCAGAGGATGATTTTTATGGTTCTGAAATTCACGAGAAACCATCCAGAATGACAGTACAAACAACTTGAATATAGATTGCAAGGAGCCTGGTGCCAGCGGAGGAGGTGTCCTAGAGCACAGATCCTACATCTTCTGTGGATGCTTCTTTTTTGGAAAAATATATACATAGCTGATTCCAGACCTGCTCCCTTTCTGCAGTCCAAAAACCCTAGACTTACATGGCTAAGACACTCTGTAGCTGTGCTGATTGCATAATACTGTGGTGGAGCCAGAGATGAAACTACACCTCTGGCTCTAGGTCTCCCAGAAAACCTTTGTAGCATAGGTTGGGCTTAACTTGCAGTGACACAAACCTCTGCAGTATCCATCGCTGTTATGTGGAGCAATCTGATTTGTCCTTGTGTGTTATGTGAACCACAGCAGGTAATGTTCACATTTCAACCTTAGCTTTGGGTGAAAGGAGGGGTTAGAGGCTTATTTTCAGTTCAGTGCAGGTAACTGTGCTACTAGTAGCAAATCCATCTCCGCAGTAGAAGATTCTTCTTCAAATATGCCATTGCCTATGTTTTACAGTAGTCACAAGTCTATCTTTCTCCCCTGTTGAGATGATTTGTACAAGCAAGTGATGGAATGCATCATAACTCCTTGCCTGGTGGGAAAGGTATGATGGAGGAGAGGCTTGAAATGTGAATTTCCACTTCAGCTGTCAAAAAAAAAAAAAAAAAAAAGAAGCCACAGGGCCTACACACCTGGGAGTTCTGTCCGTGGTTCCTCAGGTCTTTTGAGTGCAACAGGGGAATAGGTGGATGAGGATGGTGGAGCTGCTGCAGTTGCTTTGGTGCTTTTCTTACTGTTTCACTCCCTAGTTCATCCGGAGCCTGAACCTCACCAGGAGCACAGTCCCATTGGCAGCAGCTGTGAGACTGCGTCCTGCCCTGGTGAACCCGTGGCCCGTTTGCCAGTCTTTTTTTTTACACTGGATTTTCACGGGTGCAGGGCCCGCGTCTGCGAAATGTGCATCCTCTGTGGGACAGAAGCAGGGAGGGGCGAGGCTTTTTTACAGCGCACCCAGGCAGTTCTGCCTGAGTTCTCTGTTGTTTCTGCTTAACCTTGCTTCTCGGGAGGCTTTTTCTGACTGGAATCTGTCACTGCAAGAAATCGTTTCCAAAAAGCGGCACAATTAGGGGTCGGCTTTGCAAACATTCTTGGTGGAATTGAGAGGCAATTGGCACAACCCAGTGAATAATCCTTTTAGGGGGCCTTTATGAACCGGGCACAATGGCTGTTTACAGTTTCGCTTATAGACCAGGAGTGTTAAGGGCCTTTAGAAAAATCCAGGTAATTGAAGCTTTTGTCTTTCAATGAGCCCCTGTAGCTGTCAACAGTTGCCATTCTGCACATTTTCTTTAACTTTTTTGTTTTGACAAGGGCTTTTGTCCCTCCACAGCAGCTGCGTGGGAGGTGAGGCTGGGTGGCGGAGGAGCCTTGTCCTGCCTGGCCCTCAGCAGGGAGCACCGCCGGTCGCTTCCGCACCGGGCCCGAGCCAGTTGTCTTTAGAGACTCAGAAAATCCTCTGGGTCAAACCGAAGTTTCTCCTGTGGCTTCATTATCCATTTGAACATCCTGGTGAGGCGACGCACTGGCCTCCTTCTCCCTTTGTCGACCCAGGGCTTTGCAGGGGCAGGCGTCAGAGGCGAGGAGGCTGGGGAAGAGTGGGGCTGTGGAGACTTCGGGCTGTTACCACAGAAACTGAAGCAACCCGTTGACGTGGTGGTTTTTAACACACACACACACACACCCCACACACCACCACCCCCTTCCCCGAAGGGATGGGGTCAACAGTGGTTCTGTTTTTCACAGATCTGTCCGTGAGGGTTTGGTTTTTCTGTCGTCGTTTTTTTCAGTGCTATTGCATGTTCAGCAGCCTGTGGGTTCCTGTTTCTCAATGCGAATGTGGGAGCCTGTTTCTTAAATGAAAAGAAGAAAACCTTAAGTGAATTCTGAAGCTCGAGGGTTTTTTCCACTTAAACTGGCTGTGTTTTCTTCAGGAGTCAGTGGGAGATTAACATGGATTGGTAGCCATGAGCCTCAAGCACTGCGTTTTCCAGGATGCTGTATGTTAAGCGGAAGCCCAAATTTCATAAATCAGGGTGTGTTAATTCTTCCCCCGCAATCTCTCAACATGTAGACTGCTCAGTAGCTTTGGGCTGATTTGGGACTTCATTCTCATGTGGATTAAGATGTGGTGCTTTAGTGGTTTAAAAAGCCACACCGTAGGAATCAATACTGGGACAGTTTGTGTGGCTGAGTGAGTCCTGTGCTGGTGGGAGAGGTGGGAGAGGACAGCTGTTTCATAAGGCAAACAAGAAATTATGCAACTTGCTGTCAGAAATACAGGTTTTAAAGCTGCCTTGCAGTCAGAGCTGCACTGTGGGCTCCATGTCTGCACAGAGACACGTTCTCCTCTGGATCTGCACCCACGGCCTCGCTGGCTTCTTCAGTTGCCAGACTGATGCAGTCATGATTAAAGTAAGAAAGATGTTAAGCTAAAATGAAACAAAATTCTTTGCTGTCCTTTCCATTTTAAAAACAATTAATTATAGAGTATTTACAGATCTTGAATGGGGGGGGAAAGTGTATCCTTGAAGAGCAGATGTTTGCTTCATTCATATGTCTGTTTATAAAATCCAGCATGTGGAATTGATGGTTGGCTGGCTTTTTGCAGCTTTCACTTACCGACATAGAACAGAGTTGCTTACTGGTGCAAAGCGAAGTTAGGCATCTAAATAAAGCAGTTCTGCACCTTTTAGTAATGCAAACCACCTGCAATAAGTTTTTATACATGTTAAAGAATGCAAATTTTGGAGGTTAAATCTGTTTTCAGCAAGGAAAAACCTGTCCTCCTTTTCCTTAAACATCATAATGTAGAAATAGGAAGGCAAGTTTAGTACAAAAACAGAGAGCAACTAGGATCCTGTGTTGTATTGGAATAATTATGATTGCTAATGTTTCCTGAAATTGTTTACATCTGCTCTTACATATTTTTAAACTACATTTATTAAGGCTTCCAGTATCATGATTTTATTACACCAGGGCTCATAGACAAAGGCATCTGAGTTTTAATGACAATTGTAAATGTTTTCTGGTCAATATATTTCTGAGTTTATTTTCTTTTTATTATTGCTTTAATTTTTATTATTATTATTATTACTACTATTACTTCATTGTGTCATTCTTTTAAGTCCCTGGGAGAATTAAAATTTGTGTTGCTGTTGCCTAAGCATACAGTTTTAAAGAACACAGCGCTGAGTGTGCTAACAGCTTTGTATGCCCTGTTCCTGATAGGTGTAATTCCATTGTAGAATTCCTGAGTCTGAACTCAGCTAGTTGAATCACGTCACCAAAATATTCTGCCTCTAAAATATGAAGGCACAGGTTGAATGAGCATTATGATTAAAAAGGCAACTTTGGACACTTTGGCCTAGACCAGGTTTAAAGGGAGAAATAATGAGGTCTTCATGACCCATTCGATTATGCCAGTAATCTAGGGGAGGGCACATTCCCTGTAGCATTCTGACTTGATCTGAGGCCCCGGCGTGGAGGTGAAAGGCCTCCCTTGAGGCAGCCAGCATTTCTCAGGAGCATGTAAATAATAAAGTGTACTGCCTCTTCCTCCATCCCCACCTTGTTTTTGATGAATGTGTTGCTTTGTCAGCGTGAATTAGCACTGTCTTGAGCAAGCATAAATGCAGCAGGTACTGGGGCAGCCTTTGCCCAGCAAACCTGTTCCAGCATGTCTCAGTGATGGACAATTAGTCCCATTCCAAGCTCACAGCAGAGACTTCTAATCACTCATGGTTACGTGGCATGAGTTTGGGAGAGTCAGCAAATGGCTGCTGCTGCTGATTTATCAGGACAAATTTTACTTTTGATCTGAATGTCTGGTTTGTGAAAAAAACCAGAAACTGTCTTTTCCTATAATAGTTTTCATAACACTGTGTGATAGAATCAAAGTCCCCAAAGAGGCACAAACAGCTTATGTCAAGGTGTCTGCTAAAGACACAGCTATCTGATGGTCTTGCCTTCCAGACACAAAGTAATTGGCTAGGGCTTAATCCAGTCCACTGGCATTAACACTGGTTATTCCCATAGTACTTGCCCACCCACTGCTCCCTGGCGCCTGTAAAGTAGTGTCCTGCCTTCTCGTGATTTCTTCCGTTTTTTGCTTCAGGTTGTTTTTTTGCCCCAGAATGGTTACAGGTACAACTAGATTTGTGCATGTCTTTCTAAACAGATGGATTTTCTCTATGAAAAATGTGCCTTTGGATCAGGTGGGGCAGTGTAAAATGGTCTCATTTTGAAAGAAAAGATAGTTCCTTAATCTAAGCATTTCCATTGCACTTAAATGGAAATGAGGAGTCAGTTGGGAAGCTGAGCAGTCTTCACTGCAGAATCACCATGGGAGACCTCTCCACTATGTCGTGATACTTTGCATGCTCAGTGTGTTTCAGAGAATTCAGAGTAAAAGGTTCCTCGAGTGTTTAGGGTCAATCATTTCATGGGCATCATAGGAGAGGATATTAAATAGTCTTTCATAAATCTGCAGAAATCCAAGAATGTAGCAGCTGAAATTTCTGCATTGTAACTGCAGCATAAAAGGATGTTACAGGAAAGATCCCTCCCTGTATTGCATGAGGAGCAGTAACTGGACAAAATGGCCAAACAGATCTATTCCTTCTTTTACATTAGTGACACCAAAGCATGTGCATTCTCATGGGCCATTTCCACATTTGTAGCCTGTCATTGCCAGCTTACAGAGTGCCCTCTTGTTGAACAAGTGAACTTGGTAGTTCGATAGGGTATTGCCAGTTACAAAAACCCACCTCTACCATCCCTATCAGCAGATGGTTGAGGGAGGAAATTACCGTTGGGCACAAACGCTGCAAAATTCACTGGCCACTTTCTGTCAGTATAACAGACTCCAAGATACTTATTTTTGTTCACAATTGTAAATCTTTCTCAGCTGCAGCCAACCAGATCATAGAATCATAGAATGGGTTGGGTTGGAAGGGACCTCCAAAGGTCATCTAGTCCATCCACCTCCGCAGTCAGCAGGGGCATAATCAAGCAGTTCAAGCTGCCCAGAGCCTTGTTAAACCTCGCCTTAAGCATCTCCAGGGATGGGGCCTCAGCTACCTCCCTGGGCAACGTGTTCCACTACCTTCATAGTGAAGACCTTGTTCCGAATATCCAATCTAAATCTCCACTTCTCTAATTTCAAACCTTTGCCCCTCATCGTACCACTACAGGCCTTTGTAAACAGTCTGTCTCCAAGATGTGCATGTGCTGAAAGGTTCAGTGCTCATGTTGTCGTTCCATCATTTGTGCTGTGAAAATAGTGAGCTTCATTTTCAGAGGCTGTAAGAGATTACATTTTCAAAGTCTTTTAAGTAAACACTTCCTCCTGGGATCGTGATCTCATTCAAACTAAAAAATGTACCAGAATTTATGATGTATTTTAATTACTATTCTTGGTACTACTCATTAAATTAGAAATTGATTGCCAGTTTCACAGTTTCCTTGTTGGATGACAAAGTGCTTATCAAGGTGAAGCAATGCAAAACTGTTGCTATATATTCCACAATTTGGGATGATAAAAAGCCATGCTTTTTGTTGTGGTGTTTGTGTTACAGTTGTTATCAGAATGAACCACTGATTGTCTTTTTGGTTTAAAGTTCAGTCTTCCCCATCCAAGTAAGATTGCGCCGTATTTTTTGTGTGAGAAGAGAGAAATTGACTTTGCCTGGCAATCCAAAAGGCATTACTGCAGACATCAAAAGTGTTTCGTTGAACTGAGAACATCATAAACAGCTATCCTAAAGATTTAAGAGGATGATGCAAAAGATCTCTATACATAAAGGTGTTTTTCAAACTTTTTTTTTTTCTCTCTCTAATCCACAGTGTGACAGCGAGAGTGATATTGACGATAAGGTAAGACTGAATTTTCTTCTTTCATGTGCTTTACTAGCTCGGAAATTCCCTCAGAGTCAAAATAAGAGTGAATTTGAAAATAGTATTTTTCCTCCAGTCTTCATGTCAGATTTTAAAATATCTATCGAGTGGGGGAAAAAAAACATTGGATCAGGTACTCTGTGATGCTGACTGAGTTTTGTTTGCAGAAAAGAAATTCCCATTAATGTAATAGTCTTTCTTGATCATTATGTGAGCATTTGGTGAGATACAAGTCACAGTGCTAGTGCTGTTTCAGGGGAAGTCTCCTGTGACAGCTTGTCAGAAGCCCATATTTTATTTATAGTAACCCTTAAAAGATGTCAATTTTGTAATCAGTTTAGAAGATGGGACAACTGGTACCTAACCTCAAAGGCAGTGTGGTAACTGTCAAGGAGTGTTTTGACACGTTGTGTGTATATTTATCACCGACCAATGATTTTTCTGACCTTCTTTTGGATGCAGATGTTGGTGGTTGAAAGGTTGTAGCTGTGTGGGTTCATATAGGGATTTCTTGTGTCACCTCTGTAAGGAAAACAGAGAAGTCTACTACATAGTTACAGCTACACCATGCTTTTAAGCAAGACTTCAGTATCCCTTGCTGACTTTTATTTCTGGCAGTCTCAGGTTAGATCTTTATAAAACTTTTATTACATTTGGGCTGTCCAGTCTCTTGCATTCATTCATGAGAAACTGTGGCACGGAGGTTTCTACTGGATCAGCATTACAAAAGTAAAAGTGACTTTAGATAACCCTGTCTCCTTGGCAGCAACCATGTATCAGAGGTTACCATGAGTTCAAGAGACTGCACTAAAAGCTTCTTCTGGTTAAGTCTTGTTTTTTAAATAATGGTTAGAGCTGGGGAAGCACTAAGGTTTCTTCAACTTCTTTTAAAACTTCCCATCAGATACCACAAATCCTTGGGGTATAGGAAAAGAAGTGTTTTGAGGTGAAGGCTTGATTGAAGAGAAACACCGAAATTGCATATGTTGAACGAAAGATACAGTACAATATTTTTTAAAATTATTATTACTTTGTTTTATTTACATATTTTGTGTATATATGTCTAAAATCACTTCCTGAAACCACTACCACCCCCTCCAAGTTCTGCTTCTTACAAGGCTGCACAGCAGCACAGCTGATGACAGGGGTGGTAAGGGTGAAAAATTATTCCCTAAAAGCTGAGATACTGCGGGGTTAAAACGTTTCTTAGACTGCCCAATCAAAGAAAGTAAAAGCAATCACTTAGAAAACTGTTTAAAGATCTGCCAGTCAAAGCTGAGATGAAGTTGTAAGTGACATGTAGTTTTATTATACAGCTATGCTATTAATGATTATCTAAATTACACTGGTAGGCCCAGCTAGCGGCATTACATCTAAGACTGACATTTGTTAGATTAGGTTTGACTTCACCTTGTAGAGAAGAAATTGAAATCTGAACAACATTGATTAGCTTTCAGAATGTGGGATCTGAGGTTACCTTCAGAGGAAGCTGCATTGTGTTTGGCTGGTAACTTACTGTCCTTTACAGCAAATGAAAGGCTATTACAGTGTTCCTTACCATTAATGTGGCATTTCATTATGTATCTATAACTGTAATTTGACCTTCTAGGCTCACGTATTTTCCACCTATGTTCTCCTTAAGGTGACTCCACCTTAATAATAGCATTTCTTTTCTTCACAAGGAGAGCAGCACAAGATCATCATCTTTCTATCTCTTGCCTTACCTGTAGAGACATGACATTGGTCCTGTTAAATAGGTCTCTGGAATTAACTAGGGTTGCTTTTCTGTCAGCAAAGACATGTGCACATGTGTGTAAACTCGGCAAGGTTGAAGAGGCTTCAAACCTTTTATGGGAATAACATAAATGCAACATTGCCTTCCACTTGGGCAACATGAGGGCAGCCTCGCTTTCTCTATTGATACCTGACACACTGTAGTCCCGTGGAAACATGTTCAGTGTCTGTCTAAAACTTAACCCGGCTGATGCAACAAGTAGCTGTAAAAATATTGATGTCAGTGTCCTGAGGGATTACACTGAAGAGCGTTTTCATCCTCTTTCAATGTGTTGGCAAAATGTGTCCTCCCATAATGCTTTCTGGCTACAGCAGCCAGATGGAGTGTTCAATGTGCAGTCTAGCCCAGCACAAGGCATCCAAGTTCCATGACAGGTCAGCACTAGAGAACAATCCTGCTTTCCTGCTTGGTCAGCAAGAAGCAGCTTTCTCTAGGTATACCTACGCACACTGGCACTAATGAAGGGCAGGGCAGGAATTACTAATGTACTTTTGATTTGCATAACACTCTTTTGTTTGTCATAAACAGCGGATCCCTCTTGTCTGTATATAACTCATGAGGAAAGCAAACCCCATAAAAAGGCTCATGTACAAGTACAAACTGAGTCAGTGATAGTTAGAAGCAAAACTGAAATTTTCCACCTCCTACTTCTCTCTCTGTACCATGCTACTAATTATCCACTATTTATTTAGTTCATAGGTATATGGACTATGAAACTCTTAATGTTTTAAAACTCTTAAGGTCTGTACCTTAGAGAAAAAGTAAGGTTTTACCCTCCCTGCACTGAAAGGTATTAGCACACTCCTGATGGTTTGGGGTTTTTTTTCCCCTTGTGCAGTGTTGTGCAGGACTCCAGGGGAAAAAAGTAATTGAGCATAGAAAGTCAGATGTACAGTGTATCAGAATGGAGAAGCCATCACTGCAGTGCAAGGTGGGGTTTCACAGCAGATTGTGAGAGTGCTTCAAAACAGTACGCTGCTCTTTTTAATAATCAGAGAAGAGGAACTCAAGGTTGGGGATTTGTCCATCCCATCCACTTTCTGAGAACTGTCTCTGGCCAAGTACAGCCTTTCATTTCTGCATCACTGCTGAAATCTAAAAGGAAGTAAGTGGGATGATACTTTCTCACACCTATCATTCTGTCACCACATGCTCCTTAAAGAACAGTTTGAGATACCCAAACTAATAAAGTGAGCTGTCCAGCCATTTAACCAAGCGAGAAGCTTAGCAAATCATGCGTTCTCAGAGATGGAAACACAAATCCTATTTCTTTCACTGTGCATTCGTTGAAGGACATCGGTTTGGACTCTGCATCTATTAGGAGAATTGGAGGATAGTTCATGGAAGCTGTGGCAATGACACTGAGCTTTTTGTGAGGGAGAAGAGAGAGAAAAGGGAGTTATTCTGATAATCGTATTACACTGTCTCAGCACTGTGCAGTAGCTGCGATGTGAGGCTCACGGTCCATAAACATTGTTACTGAAAATATATACTTCCTTTAATAGCAACAACAGCATTAACAGATAGCAATTACCCTTCATTTTCAGGAACTATAAAGTCTCCATTAATTCAAGATTTATGTAGTTATAGCATTTAGCACAGGAATAACACCACAGAGAATTGGTTTATACACATGTAATGAGAGAGCTTATGGCATACTTTAGTGAACATTAACATAATAGAGTAATATAAACCATCAACAGTTCCACTTATTGTCTCTTACCTGCTTTAGCATCACTGTGAAAAGCGGCTAGCAGCTTGGTAATGTGCTCTGTTAAATGGTATTCTGCAGAAAGCCAAAAGTCAACTTGTGTAAAACAAGGGAATGAGTAATCTCTGCTCGTTACTCCAAAATGTTGCTCTCATTTTTTTAATAACAGTGTTTAAGATCACATTAAAAAAGAGCCTGTTTCTTTCTTTTCAAGTAATTCAGTGTTCGTGTTCTTTCAATCTTGGACTTCTGTCTGCTGCATGCAAAATTGTGGGTTGTCAGCTTAATTACATGGCCCCGCAGTGTAAGTGAACTCTCCAAATCAGGGGTTAGATATCAGCCATTCCTTCATTTACTGTGGTGCTAAGCAAGAGCTACAAAAAAATGGCACTTTATTTCTAAACTCCATCAGTATTTACCATAGATTCGTCCTGCAGTTTTGTGGTTTAGCTATAGCAAGCAACTTCTAAGCTACATCCAAGATGGCAGCAAAAACGTTTCTAAATCAGTGTTTCCACACTCCCTTCTGCAACAAGTGAGTCTTATTAGGCCTTACTCGCAGTGATGTGAATTCAACCTTGCCATGCTGTTCAATGCTGATTTCTGAGTCCCAGTAAGTGCCTGGAAGCGTGCAGCACTGCACAGGCAGGTGAGATATAGCACTTGATACATGGAAGAAGGGCACAGAGTAGTACTGTGGTTGCCGCTCCAAGGGCTGGGTTCCCATCCTGCTACATGCCATGTAGATGTAGGACAGCTCGTGGCTTAAGGGTGAAGGCACTCAGATAAGTAGGGGTCACTGTTAACAGCAGCACTGTTTCAGTATGTCAGCAGCCTCATTACTGTCCAACTTTGGGATTATAGATATTAAGGGGAAGGGTTTAGGGGGCACTCGAGAGGGGAAATCTGGTATCTTTATGGCCTTGAATGCGAAGTTATTCTCTGTAGCGAAAGACACAGTGTGAATTAATAAGGAGGTGCTTATTTGAAAGTTGAGCAAGGGAGCAATCAAGTCAGACCAGGAAGAGATGAGAGTTTACATCAATTCTGAGTGTTCCCGTTAAGAAGAAGTGTCCAAACATGGAGAATGATAGGTTGTGGTTTGGGAAATGGGAAGCTGTGAAGGGAGCAAAGCCATGAACTTAAATTATCTCGTGGCAGCTTTTTCCTTGATGTCAGGACACTACTGCTGAAGGCTTTTTTCCCCCTGTTCCTCACATTTTTATCTAGCAATGCAAAAAGTGAGTTTCATCTGGAAAATCTGTTGTTTCCACAAGGATAGAAGTTCAGTTCCTTCTTCAAGTAATCTGTTATTTGCTATATTTGAAGCCTACCCAGGCCAAGGTCCCCAAATTGGTTTTGTCCATCATTAGGTTGTCTGTTTCTCTGAGAAATGAAACTTGGTACTTTTCCAAGAGTCCCAGTTCTTAGTGGTTGCAGCAGAAAGGAGAGATTAAACATGGAATTGAACTGGGGACTTTCACGTGGCAGTATGCGTGTTTGTTAGCATTACACTTCAGTCTAGGACAGTTCTCAGCTGTGACTAATAGCAAGGAGTCTCTATTTGCTAGTTGCTTACCATCTGGGTTTTCAGGCTATTTAAGAGGACCTTTTACAGTAATGTGCTCCTGCTTAGAGGAGCCTGGGCTATGTTGCAGGCTTAGCAGCATGCAGTAGTGTAGCACCTACACATGTACATGCACATACATGCCTTGAATCAGTGTTTCTTCTAAGGTTTAATTCTTACAGACTGAAAACCCAGTGATGCAGAGTGAAAACCAGTGAGAAACCTGACTTCTGCAGAATAACAACTGGGTAAAGGTGGTTCGTTCTCTTAATGGCAGAAAGTCTCTGTATGACAAACGAGATGCATGTTATTATTAAAAACAGATCTGGGGTTTTTTTAAACAATATGAAAATACTGAATTTAAACTAACCTTGTAGCCCTTGAAAGACCTGGGTGCTATAAACAGGCAAACATGTTGTTGCAGGTACAGGGAGACAAAAATTCACCACTCAGTGAATTCATTTCATCTTGTTGTTCTCCACAAACATATTTGCCATCAAAATGGCATTCTGCAAGCCCACTGCCTACCCAGTTCACTCAGCCACACTTTGGGAAGTGATGGGGGAGAGACTTGGCATGCCATCAGCTTCCATTGTTCCACCCACCATGTGCATGGAGCAGACACAAAGGTTCCCAGTGAGACTTGGGGCAGTTGAGTTAGGCCCTGTAAGCCCTTCACAAGCGGAAGGAAAAGTCAAAGTTGTGCTTCCCGACAAGAGGCTCTGCAACTCCAGTAAAAAGCACTTAGTATTAATGGCCTTTCTTGACCTTTGTATGTATGTAAAGCAAGAGTACAGTTGAAAAAAATTGAACAGAACTTCAGCACTAGCGTTCTCCCCCGCCCCGAGATTTTGTGTCTTTCTTGTACCCAGACCAAACCTCAAATTTTAAGTACACTAGCCTATATATAGTAAGCTGAGTCACCATAGTCTGTGGTCTCCATACTCATTCCTGAAAATGTAGAAAAAATATTTCAGAGCAAACAATGAGAAGAGCCTTCTAGTTTGCTGACAAAAATCTATCATTGACTCGCATGAAAGGACAGAAGAGATCTTATGGAGAGCTCTTGGGCAAGATAGAATAATGCCAGTCCTGTTGCTGGCAGTTGGCATGTCCCTAGTTCTCTTCTTTCTCTATTGTTTAGCATCTCCCTGTTCCAATTCCCCATCCACAAGCATTTCCTTATCTTGCCAGGGACCTTGTGAAGAAACTTTTAAGATCTGAGGCAACAGGGAAGGGAGCAATCTTGTGCAGCTATCCGCCTACATCAAGAAACAGCATTATAGTGCAACCATAAATCCAAAGGGCTACCTGCAGTGGTAGTAACTCCTTGGAAGGTGATCAGATAGAACACAACATAGCAGGCAGGTTATCAGAACTGGCAATTGAGTTAGGCAATTCAATTATTTAAATTGAATGATTTAATTAAGTATAAAGATGCCAAGAAGATGAGAATTTTGGAGGATGCACACTCCAGCAGCTGCAATTGTAGGCCCTCATTTGGCTAGCAAAGTTTCTCATTATTGTATTCCAAAATTGGTTTACCAGGTTAAATAATACAAAAGAGCAAAGTATGCAGCACTGCGTGTCCTATGCAGGTGTAAAGGATGCCCAAGTACAACCCAAGAGTCAGCTTTGAGTTTTGTAGCTTTCCAGCAGTTGTTGTTTCTGGGTTCAATTTGCAATAAAATCCAAACTAGGCTTCCTTGCAGGAGTTTTCCAGATATGTAAAAGGCAGCAATAACATGTGGATCAGCAGTAAAACTAGAAGTAATGTCTGCCCGACCTTGCTTGGGTATTTGCCATTACCTAAAAAGTCATGATGGTTATTCATTTGTCTAGGTGAGTCTCCTAACACTTAATCAGCTGCTGTTTTCACTTATCAGCTGCTTATCAGCCACTGCTGTTGTCTGCAAAATCAGTAAGAGGTTCCCTGTGGCACCTTGAGTCAGGGGAGATGGTTCAGCTGGTGCTGCCCAGCCTTTGCTGTACTCCCTCAGGGGCAGGAGTCCCTTAAGAGCTAGAGTCCCAGCTTTCCACAAACACAAACCAAAGGGAAATACTTTTCAACTCAAAGTGAGAGAAATTAAAATAAGCACTTGTAAATAAGCCTCCCTTTGTACCCTGGAGGGTCACCCCTTAGTTTTAGGGCAGGCTGCAATATAGACACACCAAATTCATGAATCTCTTCCAGGCAGCAAGAAAAAGTCTCTTTCATTCACCTGTGAGCCTTCAGCTTCAGGGGTCAGCCACTTATTTTCCGTGCTGTAGTCTGGCTTCCTCACACCTCTCTCCTGCTCCCTCCTAATCCCTGCAGTGCTGTGGAAACTGCTGCCACCAGAGCAGGCTCTGCACCTTGGATGGGAAAGTGACCCTTCTGCTCTGCCCACCCTTGACACTCAGAGCAGTACATAACACACGTTACCTGTGCATGCAGTAGTTTTCTCTCATTGTGAAGCTCCATCTAGAAGATGCCCCTGGTTAATGTTTATTAGTTACTCTGCGTGTACTGTAAAGATTGTGTGATTCCAGTTAGTGTTTTATACTTCTTAGCATCTCTTGATGGTCTTTAATACCAGCTGCATTTTTCTTGAGAAGTTGTTCTCCTTAGCAAATGGTTCACATTTCATTTTGTAGTCCCTGAAAATTCAATCTGAAAGTTTCACCTGAGATCTTTCTTGGATTTGAAATAGTCTTCTATAGTTTTGTATGTTGGCGGGTTTCCTCTAATTCTGCAGGATATCTGTGTGATTATCTGAGGAAAGTGATTGGACATTTTAGTCAAAGCTGTGCATGAGTTCAAAGCAGAGCAATGACCTGAATGGAGCTTTTGTGAGTTCTTGTCTGCACAAGGCAAGATGTTGAGTCCCAGCAGGACAGGTGCAGGTTAAAGCTCTCTGGTTCCTGCTGTGTGGTGCACCCCATCGCATGGCTCCCAATAGCACTATGTCCTGAGTGTCAAAAGCATGAGCAGTTCTGTTCGATCATATCCACTCATGCCCAATCTTCCACTCTTCAACAAGTCGGACTGAAATGCATCAAACACACGGAGAGGGCTTGGTTTCCAAAGCAGATAGATCCGCTTATGGCATCTATTTCCTTGGCCTTTCCCACACCTGTGTCAAAATCAGTTGGAGATCTTTTCCTAAATCTTTGGCAGCAGCTGACTTCATTTGTGGTTTACTACTCCTGACAGCTTATTGGGGAAGCAAAGCGCGCCTTCATCTCCAATAATAAACAGCCCACCCGCCGACACTTTGACAAACTTAATGGGTTTTTTATACAAAAATGGACAGACTTAATGTTTCGACTGTAGCGATCATCTGTCCTGATCTCCTTAATGAAATTAGATTAAGTGCACCTGGGAAAATGCTGAGACGGCACATTGCCTTCATCACCTTCCTTAATTTAAAACCAATTTGCAGGGAAAATATCCTCTGAAGCTGAGGGAGGCAGAGAGAAGGGGGAGGGAAGGGGATTTTAAAATCTATCTGGATAGCTACTGGCAGTTTTAATTCCTTTCCCTGCTGGCAATGTGAAATATTAACAGCCTTAAGAGCTGAGAGTTTAAAGACTTACTAACCTTTTTTTCCTTCCTTAAGGGAAAAAGAAACAAACCACAATCCTTACCATCAGGATCACTTATAGGGACAAAGTCCAGTACATGCTGGGGCTCAGAGGTGAGGCAGGACAGGGAAGAGAGATCTGACTGAAATAGGACAGCTGCTTCTTCTACGAGCTAGGCCTTGTTTTCCTGAAATGCATTGTAATTGCTAGATGTTGGTGATGCTTACTGTCTGCTGTTACCTTGATAATGATTTAGTTGTGCAGAGAAGTAGCAATTTTGTGCACATAGCTGTGAAATCAGCTTCAATATGAACAATGTAATGTGACCTGAAAATGATTACAGATGTTCCTAGTGCTCATTCTGCAGACAGCAAGAAATGGGTCTTTTTAATTAAACATAAAATGTGGCAAAGAATAACCATAGCTTTTTTATTATTGTTGAAAACACTCTAACAGCTCAAGATCTTACACTGGTGAGGTGGTCAGGAAGCAAAGTAGACTGTGCTAGGGTGGAATGTGTCTTCATAGGACAGTTTTAAACATTTACAGCTTTTGTCATTTGGACTATTACAGTCCAAGGTCAATGGTGCTCAATGATTTGTCCATCTCCTGTCTCAGATTTCAGGGTTACTGGAAAGTGTAGTATTCTCACAATAGAGATGAGCTGTTTCTTCTGCTTGGAAATTGTTTTCTTCATTTTTGTGTGGTCAGCTTTGTTCTTCATGAAAGCTTTCATAGTCCAGATTCTGCAAGGATGTCCCTTTTGTGTCTGACTGCTGTCAGGAACACTCTGAACCCACACCAAAAATGTAACTCAGTGCTCTAGAAATGTCTTCTAGCAGGCTTGGGTTTTGTTATGGTAATCAGTGCATAATCACTGATATTCCTTCAGTTATTAGTTGTCTGTACTCAAAACCTCGGTCATAGTAACCTGTGAAGAAAATGTCATTCAGAATAAGCACCTTGAAAGTTCCAGATCTATGATATTTGTTAGTGAAGATAGGGCCTGATTTTCAGAAACACTCCTCACCCTAATCAAAGTATCTGTGAGTGCCCAGTGCATCCCAAAATCTGTTCAGCCGTCTTTCTCCACTTGACTGGTCCTACCACTGTGACTCCTTTTCTAAGTAGGAGTTTGCTTGAGTAGCCCAATTGCTGTAATTAATAACTTAAATTATTTAAGCCTCAGACATGCTGTTTAATAACAAGAGAAATCAGCCCCATATGTCCTTGTCCATAAATACTAGAAGATGGGGATAAGTCACTTTTAAATGGATTCTTTTATTTTAATTTTTTTTTAATGTAAAATGTTTTACAGATAATCGAGCTGTATAGTTACGCTGAGTATTGTAGGGATAGAAGAACACTAGCCTAAAATTGAAAGGTATCCCATTCATATATAGACTGAGTTAAGGGTACCATGTGAGGAGAAAGGCGTGTTATGTGTTCTGCTGCATATTGCGGGCACTCGGATCCTGGTCGCTGAGTGACTGCAGTCACTCTTTAAATCTCTAGATAACCTCACTCTACCCATACAAGGTGAAATTGAAGGAAGTAGAGTTCAATGTATTGTGATTGTTGAGCTTGCCCCCATAAAAAGACACTGTATATCCCACCAAAAAAGTCCTCTCATTCTTGTCTTTTTAGACCCTGTTCATTGTGAAATGTAAGGCACCTGTTCTGGTTATCAAGATCCTGCACCACACTATCTTTTCCCATCTCTGTTTTTGTCTGACAGCATCACTTGCACCTCTTCTGCTTTGCCCGTGGTGATTTTCTCCACAAGACAGGCTGTCCATAGGGACTAGTCTGGTTCTTTCCCAAGCCTACCTAAGGTTATATATGGGGTAATGTGCATTTAGTGTCGTTTTCATTTAATGTAAACATTACCTTTTAGGATCCATAAGATAGAGAGTTTGTCCTCCCATGCAGGAGATGACCTAGCATTTCATTGTCACCTGGAGTACAGATAATGCACGGAAATTATTTGTGGGCATGTCTTACCCAAATTTTTTTAGGAAGTAGAATTAAGATCATTATTAGCATTTTCCATTTTCCACTGAAACTCAGAGAAAATGTGACTTCCCCACAGTCCCACAGTAAATTTGTGGGATAGAAATTCCAGGTCTTGTTCAGCTCTGTGCTCTAACCCCTCTCCATGCAAGTCTGGATGGCAGACTGTGCTGTCTCAGCCAAAACCAACCCTTGGATGTTTGCCTTCTACACTCCAACTGTCTGCTGGTGATAGATGATTCCTGAAAAAATAATTACCTTTAGCTGAACTGGAATATGTTTTGGTTTTGCTTTGTTAGGAAGTCATAAAGCTTTACATATTACATTGAAAGTCTTGCTCTTTCTGAGACACTAGAACCTGTTTTCATAACTTCATCAGAGAGATGTCTTTTAACATGGTGGAGTGTTAAGGTGTTTTTTGGATGACTGCTCCCTTTGAAGTCTTAACACACAGAGATCATTTGTGCAACTGCAACAAATTAAATGGTGGCTCCAAAAAGGGAGAGCAATATCAGAAGAAGTGACAGCTTCTTGGTGTATAAGTCTGTGTTTAGTCAAAACAATCATAGAATCATAGAATTGTTTAGATTGGAAAGGACCTTTAAGATCATCAGCTCCAACTGTTAACCCAGCTCTGCCAAATCCCACCACTAAACCGTGTCCCTCAGCACTGCATCTACAGGTCTTTTAAATACCTCCAGAGGTGGTGACTCAACCATGTCCCTGGGCAGCCAGTTGCAGGGCTATACAACACTTTCAGTGAATAAATTTTTCCTAATATCTAACCTCAACCTCCCCTGCTGCAACTTGAGCTCTTTCCTCTCATCCTGTATAGCTTGTTTAGGAGAAGAGACCAACACCCACTTGGCTCCAACTTCCATTCAGGTAGTTGTAGAGAGCAATAAGGTCTTCCCAGAGCCCCTTTTTCTCCAGGCTAAACAACAGAGTTCCCTCAGCCACTGTTCATGAGATTTTTGCTCTGGACTCTTCACCAGCTTCATTACCCTACTTTGGGCTTGCTCCAGCACCTTGATTTCTTTAGCATAGTGATGCAGCCCCAAACTGAATGCAATATTCAAGGTATTACCTCATCAGTCCCAAGTGCAGGGAGATGAACACTTCCCTAGCCTTGCTGGCTGTGCTATTTCAGATACAATTCAGGATGCCATTGGCCTTCTTGGCCCACCTGAGCACACTGCTGGCTCACATTCAGCTGGCTGTCAGTGAGCACCCTCAAGCCCACATCCACCAGACAGCTTTCCAGCCACTCCTGCCCAAGCCTGTAACGTTGCTTGGGGTTGTTGTGAGCCAAGTGTAATACATGGAACTTGGCCTTGTTGAATCTCATACAGTTGGCCTCAGTCCATCAATCCACCCTGTACAAGTCCCTCTGTAGAGCCCTCCTGCCCTCAAGCAGATTGACGCACCTGCCCAACTTGGTGTTGTCTGAAAACTTACTGAGAGTGCACTTGATCCCCTCACAAATCCTAGTGATCAGCAGTTCTGCTGTTGGCTGTGGACAGTTATTTTTCATTGGCCTCATGGAGGAAAAAGGTGTCACAGGTAGTAGAAAACTGATCTGAGTGAGAAAAAGGCTGATGCCTCTTTTCTCAAGGTGCTAGTGGTATTCCCTGTCCATATTGAGGCCTGGGGAAGAGGATAGGCATGCCTGACAGTTAGATTAATAGTTATTTTTAGTAGCACTGTAAAGTCAATTAGAACTAAACCAGATCTGTATTAAAAGTTAATTCATATTAGAATAGCACTGCACTAACTGCCACTTGGAGCTGGAAACAGGTGCAAGTCCATCTGCACTGCTTGCAAAAAAGGACTCTTTTAAAGCCGTCTTATTACCTTCAAAAGTTATTACATCCCATCTTCTTTAGCAAGTCTGTAATATCACTGGTGTTGAATTGATTTGTCAATGCTGCCACTTTGCATTGCCATGGATGTAAAGGAGGCAAATGCAATTCTGGCCATTGAGCTGGTGCATATATTCTGTATAATAGCAGTGCTTGAAAACATTTCACACAGGATGGTAAGCCCTGGTGTTTGTTACACCCATTCTGGGTGTTAATTTCAAACTTTCCTCCTCCCTCCGTGCCCCATCTTTTTACCTTCCTTTAGTCCTGTGGTCGCCTTTCAAATCAATACTGTTCAATGCAGATAACACACAGTGTACTGAATGGAAGTGCAAAAGGTGATGTTACTTGCTTCTCAACAGCTTTTTCTTCCCTCTGTTCAGCAGAATGACCGAGTAGTGCTAAACTCTAATTATGTACCTGAGTCTCCTCTGCATCATCCTTGCCTGCATCAGGAATAGTGTGGCCAGCAGCAGCAAGGGGGTCATTCTCCCCCTGTACTCTGCACTGGTTAGGCCACACCTTGAGTACTGTGTCCAGTTCTGGGCCCCTCAATTTAAGAAGGACATTGAGTTAGTTGAACGTGTCCAGAGAAGGGCACCGAGGCTGGTGAGAGACCTCGAGCACAAGCGCTGTGAGGAGAGGCTGAGGGAGCTTGGATTGTTTAGCCTGGTGAAGAGGAGGCTCAAAGGAGACCTTACTGCTGTCTACAACTACCTGAAGGGTGGTTGTGGCCAGGAGGAGGTTGCTTTCTTCTCTCAGGCAACCAGCTCCAGAACAAGAGGACACAGTCTCAAGCTGCGCCAGGGGAAGTTTAGGCTCGAGGTGAGGAGAAAGTTCTTCACTGAGAGAGTCATTCACTACTGGAATGGGCTGCCCAGGGAGGTGGTGGAGTCATCGTCCCTGCAGGTGTTCAAGGCAGGTTTGGATGTGGCACTTGGTGCCATGGCCTAGTCTCTAGTCTCGAGGTCTGTGGTAATGGGTTGGACTTGATGATCTTTGAGGTCTCTTCCAACCTTGGTGATACTGTGAAATACAAGTGGGACAGCAGATTAAAAGTGCCCCAGTGTCCTGCTAAAGCCAGATCTCAATTTTCATTTTACCCAACCACACAAAACCTGTTAGGTGTTTTGAGTCCAGAGTGTAGTGGCACAGGCAAACATTTCTTGCAGCCGATTGCTGAAACTTGCTGCTCTGTGACCTTCAGTTGTGGCATGTCTCAGGGTTGTACCTTAGGCAGAATTCCCATTCATCATGCCACTGTAAAGAAGAAACAGTTTGGGGGCAAAATAACTCTGTGGTGAGAATCGCCTAATGTAGTTCAAGTCCGTGGCCTAATTCCTCTGATGATGTTGTTTAAAACATTATTTTCTCATTAGCCTTTGTGAGCTGAGCTTCAGAGCTCTCCATTAAAAATAACAGCAGTGACTTGAATTAATTGGTTAGAAAACATTTCTTCTCTCAGCTATGTTCCACAACAAAACCTGGGGAAGCCAAGAAAAATACTGGCCCAAATTTGGAGACGGTTTTGTTGTTGAAGCCCCCACGTTGCTCTACAGACACAGACATATCCGTGGGTCTGTTGTAACTGCCCTGGTTTTACAGGAGGAGCAGCCAGGCAGGCTGCAGGGCTCAGGAGCAGTTGCTTGCCAGATTCTGATTTATTTGACAGCCTCCCTAATAAAGTAACTATTTGTCTAAGTCTTCCTGATTAGTCTGAAGAGGTCTGCCAATCTGAAGAGGATTGACTAGTCAGGAAACCTCTGGTATTCTGGCTTTTTTTGTTTGTTTGCTTCTGGATTTTTTTTCTTCTTAAGGGTTGTGATATTATTTGCAATAATTTCTCCTTTATTAAGTTTGGCATTTCAAAATAATTCACCGCTGCAATGTGAACATTTTCCACATCAACAAAAAGTCTATTACGGAGAAATTTACAAAACCAAAATGACTTCATATTGCTTGCAGATGTATTCTGTAAAAATAATTGTTTTTCACTAGATTTTAATGTTTCTAGGCCTTTGTAAACATAATGCCTAAATACTTTTATTCAATAAATGAGACCCATTCAGTAATTGCTTGCACATTTGAAGTCCAGTAAATAAGGAGCAGATTTGACCAAAATCTGTGTATCATTTAAGCTGCTTAGGTCACAGCCCTCGGGCAGAAAAGAACTGGTGAGAAACTTGTGTTTTCAGAAGTGGAGAACTGTGACTTCAGAAACCAAGACAAATAAGCCCCATTTCTCTTTGATTAGTGGATTCCTGCTTATGGGCCAGGCTTTCTTTATTCTTGGTTCTGTAAGGCTGGAAATTCAAAGGAGACTGGAGATGTTAAACATTCTGTTCTCTGGACTTTCTTTATAGTCTGGGGATACCAAAGTCCTTCAGGCTCCATTGAAAATCCCATCACAGAAGCCCATATTTTTTCCTTGAGTGCATTGTTTTCAGGTTGGAAATGCCATGGTGCATAGAGAAAAAGCATGCACAGATGTGGAGAGGAAACTGTGGCTGATGTCACTAACTGTGTGTCTCGGTTTGATGTGCACTAGTCTTAGTGCATACTAAGTTTTAAAGGCCAGTGGTATGGGAGACCTCATTGAAGCCAGAAAAACCACTCTAGTAAGCATCTTGTGGTCTTAAGCTTGGGGAAAATGTCAGCTTAAAACAAACAATAAAAACCCAGGACATGAATAATTGGGTATTACTTGTCATGCAAGAAAAATAACTTACAAAGCAAAGGAGAATCCAGAAATAAAAGCAAAACCAAACAAATACCACATGCATTGTAATTCTTGTGTGAGACATGTTTGGTGGAGTCCTTAAATCAACCGTCTCTCATCGTGCGTTATGAAAGTTAATACCAAGTGAAGTGTTCTCTGTGGTGGTTTGTTTTCCTCTACAGGTATTTTGCAAGGCATGGAGACCTTTTAATGGAACCAAGGTGGGGAAAATATCTTGGCTAAGGCAGTTTAAAAGATAATGTGTAGCTTTTCCTTGGACTTCGTTACCTTCTGTTCTCCAGGCACTGTATTCTGGTAGGTGAAACTCTTTCAAAGGCAGTAAAACTCTCTCTAGTTTAAGTACAACCAAGATTTCACCTAACATCAGCAAGAATGCACCATACTTTCTCCTTTAGGCCACCATGGTCTTTTAACACAGAAGTGTAGGTAAATAGTGGCAAAATAGCCTTTTCCTTTGATAAAGAAGGTGGCTACAGGAAGTGGGAGGTCATCTCTCATGCCACTAGGAGTGTGGGAGATGCAGTGGGTCACACTGACCCTGTTCCAGTTGACAAGTCATGAAAAACAAACCCTTTGAGAAGAACACCTCTGTACATATTGGCCTGTAGTCTTTTGCTCATGTGTATGACAGTGTGCTTCCCTGCCATCACAGGTCATCCCCAGCCAGCTCACTCTGTGTGTCATTCCTTCTCCTTTCTCCCCTCCTGTCCAAAGAACAACAGCCTTAAAACCCCATAAAGCTTTGCAGCTGTTTTCACACATAATTAAATCGTCCTAGGTAATCCTTGCCTGGTGGCCTTTCGTACCAATAGCACTGGGTTCATTTTAGTAGCATTGAAGCCACCACCGTGATTCGATTACTGGGATCCCTGTAGCTGCTCCATGAAGGCAGCTGTGATGTTTCCAAGGCTCAGTAAAGCTTCTCACAGGGAAGAGCCTTTCCTCAGAGCAGCTGCCTCTGCCTACACAGGTCGAATGAGACACACAGCAGGGAGAATAGCTTTGGACTCTCTACCTGGCTTGTAACTGTTAGTTAGTTTTAAATGCATCATTGACCTTGGCAAAGGTAGGAAAAGAGATGTTACGACACAGCAAGGTGAAAAAGTATAAAGTTATGCATCTAGAAATAATCCCAAGCCCAAAGATGTCATTTTATGTTCAGTTAGAAGAAAGGAGTGTGAAACAATTTGAAGTGAGCCTTGCCTAGTCTCTATCCCTCAAAACTCCTGCACAAGTTCTATCATCTAAAACAAACAACTTGGAAAAGTCTAAAACGAGAAATCTTTCCTGTGAACCCTTTCCTGATGAACCTCTAGGTGACTGCTGTGGTCCTTTGACTATAGAAACAACCTTATTGGGTTTGGTTTTATTATTTTCACATGGCCATAGATGTGCCTGCACTTACACATTCCTTTCCTGTGCCCTAGCTTTTGGGTCTAAATGGTGTCAGAGCATAATGTGAAAAACACTGAAAAGAAGGAAATAAAGGAAGAACTGCAAGCTTCTTCAGGAGGGTGCATAGGCTGCAGCATTTTTCAGAGCAGGAGAGAGCTGGAAAGTCCCCTTTACTCCAGGAAAGTCAGGAAAATCAGTGGAACAAACAAGGGCATACCAAAGCCTCTTTTTCTCACTGGGTAATCTCTCCAGGGAATTTGATATGCTGAGTATTGCCATGATACATGCTCTTTATTATGTCTCTCAGCACACAATAGCACTGTTGAAAGCACTTCCATTCACTTGTTATCTAATCTCTGTCATCAGAGGTCAATGGATACAGGCCAACGTCCTCCCTTGGCATATTTCCAAGCAAAAGCCCTGCACCCCTAGGAAGAGCCTGTTTCAAATGCAGCATACACTAGGAATTTTCTCACACACTGGTGAGGAATCCAAGTTCTGCAATTTCTTTTGTGGGTCTATTTGCAAGAGATTTCTGAACCCTTGTTGCAGAAGAGGCTGTGGCTTAGAAGTGTTGCCAGTCAGTCTTACAACGTTGTCACTGATTTCCAAAGCAAGCTCTGGAGGCTGCTGCTGGAAGTCACCCTTGCATTATTTGCTGTATCAAAGCCCCTGGAGCTCCAGCCAAGGACCATACCTGTGCTAGGCTACATCACTAAAAGGCTGTTGCTGCTCCAGGGAGCTCATGTTCAAAGGGAAGAAGCAAGAGAGATGACATATGTGTGCTCTAAAGAAGTCCTGTAAGTCAGCATGGCAAGCAGCAGCCTCATCATACCCAAGAGACCTAAGTGCTGTCAAAGGCATTGCCATAAAAGAAAATGTTGACAATAATGAAGGAACTCTGTAGATGTTACTGAGGAGCTTCTCCCGGGCAAGAGCTGGGGAGGCACAGTCCAAGAGTGAGTGCAGGAGACCGGTCTCAACCTGTTCTCTGCAGCTGGGCATGTAATTGCTCTACAAACAACTGGAAGACGATGAGAGAAGGGGAAATGCAAAGGAGATGCAGTGTTTTGTGCAGCAGCTTCGTCTTGTAATAAGCTCTGTTATTAGGGGTTTGCATCCTGAGGAAAACAGCAGAGCTGGAAATCTGTCCTGTGGTCTGACTAGACGTAAGCGCATGGAGCAAGGGCACATCAGAGTAATTGGATTACCTAATAACTATCTGGATGTGGGTCTGTTACAGACAGGGAAAGCTTGCAGAGCACTCCCACTTCTTTAATTGCTGCTCCAGCCTGCTAGTAGGGATGGGGAGGTGTTAGGAAATTACATTTACAATAACAGGTTCAGAGGTAATGCTCATGAATCACTGTTTCAGTACATCCTCTACCCCACTCTCTGGGACTCAGTGAAAGGTTTTTATGAGTATTTTGTTTGTTTCTGTGATTTATTTCTAGCATTCTTCTGGCAAGGGTAGGTATAAGATGCTAGTCTCAGTGGGTTTTTTGCATCTAAAGTTCAGGGTTATTTTCTAAAGGCAAGATGAGTATGGAAAGTCTTATCCCATCTCAGTACTTTTTTTTTTTCCTTGAAATGGCATTTGTCTCTGTCATGTACAGCTGACTTCAATCTCGGCTAGAAGCCTCTCTACTAGAAGCTGTACTGTCATCCTGGATACACAAATTATCCTTGCTTATTTTAGGGGAGCTTCGGAGATGTGTTCTTTTCATTCTTCTCAAAGTCACAAAACATGGAGGTCTTTCCCACCCTCCTGTAAACAGGACAGGAAGGAAAGCCAGATGTTAAGGTTGTGTTACAATTTATACCATGAGGCTCTGCTTTTGTGTGCTTACCGGCTTCCCTGTTGGGAATTTCTATGTTGAGAATCTTCTTCAGACTGAATTATTTGGGTGAATTTTAGCTGAAACACTTCAGCACAGGGTGCTCTTCCACTTCTCCTTGGTGCCAGCTAAGTTCTGGAGCAGAGAAAATGGTAGATGGCAAAAGCGCATCCCTTCTGCACTCAGAGCTTTTCCTGCTGGCATCCAGCAGTGTGGAGGAAGATGAGAGATACTGCAGGGTGGAGGTGTGGGTCTCATGTGGTGATAGGGAACCAGAACGTGTGGTGGGATTGCTGAGAAAATGAGGGAGCCACATTTTGCAAAGCAAAAAGGGTTTTAGTACACAAGTAAAACATGCAAGCAATAAGGTTATGTGAACAACCCTAAGTACTTTTTGTGTTTGTTTGGGTGTTTTCAACATTTTGTGTCTTTAATAGTTTCCTTTTTTTCATGCCTCATTGTATGGCACTTGAAACAAGTGAGATTGTATAAAATCAGTGTTAAATTGTGTGTAAGCCAAAAAAAAAATCCTAAAGTGAGAAGAAAGAAAATGTTTGTCAAATGCTTGTGTATGTTTTAGGGTGCAAACACATGTTCTCAATGTGAAACTTGGATAGAAACACAGTTTAGCAAAGCCTTCTCTCCCTTTTTGCCGCTGCCTTTAGAGATGTATCAGCCTTTCAGAGATCAGGTTCTGCAGATCATGCAAACCATTG
>VWYK01122922.1:0-22143 GCA_013399775.1 Semnornis frantzii
ACTGGACACAGCACTCAAGTTTCCTCTGTTACTGTATTTGCCTTTCAGTTCCAGTTGAATAAATCAATTCTTTCCTGACTTGAGACCCTTTAATGGTGGGGAAAGCATCCTCTACACAGGCAAAGCTAAAGGCAGTTGTGGGGCTGGCTGCCTGTGGTCAGCCCTGACACAAATGTTTTTTCCAGCTGAGATATCCACAGAGCTATAACCATTGCTGCAACACAATGTTACAAGACCTCGCATTGGTTTGAGTTTAAGCTTCCCATGGGACTCAAAATGTAGTTAACAGAAACCAATACAATAATAGTAGGGTGCCTTCATCTCTTCCCCTCTTTTTAGAAAGAAAGGAATTAGATGTAGAGAGAGAAGGGGTAAAACACCCAAAGAACAATCTTGCTTTGATTTGGAAGTTAACAGAAAAAAAAACTTTAACAATAAATAAAAGGTATTTAAGGTAGGGGAAATACAAATAGGTATAGGAAAGGGAAAAACAAGATACTATATGTGTATATATATATATAGAGAGAGAGATACATACAACCAGATTGATGACAACAGATGGAGGTAGATGTCCATCCTGTAGTAGAAAATGGCCCCAAGGTAAGACAGGAGCAGGGGGAACAAGGTGGTGCTGGCAGGCAGGCAAGAGAGAGAGAAACAGAAGCTCCTCTGTTTATACTGGGGGTCCAGATAGGCAGTGGGAGTGGGCTAAACACTACACACCTGGGGTCAAATTCAGACCACTCCCCCCACCCAGGAGGGTTAACCCTTTACAGCCCTTCAGGTGTGATCCACAAAACCCTTTAGTTCTCTGTGGTTTTTCATGGAGAATAAATTTTCTTCTCCTACCTTCTGCTGCCAGCCACACTGGTGGCAGGAACATATTCTCCACCCCAACCACCCTGATTGCTGCTCTCCAAACACACATCTACAGTATTTAACTTCAAGTAGTAACCTCAATGAAAGGTTATAATTTAACAAGCTCTGCAGTAAGACATGTCTGCAGGGTTGTGCTTTCTGGGATGCCATTACCTCCAAATTCTAGGCACAGCAGAAATGACATAGCAGCCACTCTGGAAGCTGGCTTGCAGCACACATTAGTCACTCTCCTCTTTTCTTTGTACCAGCATACATAAAAGTACTGCTGTAACTCTGGCCTTCTGTAGAGCAAAATCCTTGTGTTCTGAAAAAGCAGAAAGGGTAGAAGGTGGCTTTCTCCCCTGTGTCTCAGTACTGAAGGGCTGGAGGGGATGTGATCTACCGCTTATTAATTATTTACATGTAATTGTCTCCTGTTACAGACACACCCACTGGTGTGAGGGAAAGCAACACTGCATCAGCTCTCACAAATCCTTATTAACCAATGGTACTTTTACACCTGATGGAAAGGACTGGACACGAGGAAGGATTTTGTTTTCCATCAAGAGGTGGATGGCTGGAGAGCAATGCTGAGGAAAAGGACCTAGGGGTCTGGGTTGATGAAAAGCTCAACATGAGCCTGCAGTGTGAGTGCAGCCCAGACAGCAACTGTGTGCTGGGCTGCAGCAAGAGCAGTGTGGGCATCAGGGCAAGGGAGGGGATTCTGCCCCTTAGCGCTGCTCTCCTGAGACCCCACCTGGAGTCCTGTGTGCAGTTCTGGAGGCCCCCAGCACAGGAAGGACACTGAAGTGTTCTATGATTCTAAGAGTAGTCAGGCCCTGGAGGGCCTGTCCAGGGAGGTGGTGGAGTCCCAAATCATGACTGTGTTTAGAGGTGGTTTGCAGCTATGGTTTATGGTGAATCTTGTAGAGTAGGGTTCTGGGTTGGACTTGGTGATCCTGAGGGGCTTTGCAAATCAGAATGTTGCTGTGAGTCTGTGATTCTGTGACTCTATCCCTACTCCTGCTGTCATCCCAGAACCCCAGGGCCTTTTCCTCAGGGTTGCTCTCAGCCATTCCCCACCCAGCCTGGAGATGTGCTTGGGATTGTGTCTACCAAGGTGCAGGACCCTGCATTCAAGATAAGGAGGTAGCTATGTTAAACAGGGATGTAGCATAGCAAAACAGGATGTATGACAATGACTGTGTTGAAAGTGCTTTCTCCAGTTAAGAGAGCTTTATAGGTGTGTGAGCAGCTCATGAAAAGCTGCCTATAACCAATCAGAGAAAGCATGACACGATCAGGCAATCTATCCTGTATAAATACATGCTGACTCCGCAATAAACTGGTGATCTTGGGTGAATCATATTGGTGTTGTGGCATCCGTCCTTGCATGAATCCCCGACATAGCAGAACTGGTCCTGTGCCACAGTCTGGTTTGGATGGTGCAGCTGGAAGCACTGCTGTGCACATGGGTAGCTTTTCTGCAATCTAACCACAGCATGACTACTTATAAGGTCTTGCAATGACAGGACTAGGGGCAATGTGTTTAAACTGGAAGAGGGAAGATTCAGGCTAGACGTTAGGAGGAAGTTCTTTACAGTGAGGGTGGTGAGACACTGGCACAGGTTGCCCAGGGAGGTTGTGGTTGCTCCCTCCCTGGAGGTGTTCAAGGCCAGGTTGGATGAGGCCTTGAGTGACCTGTACTAGTGGGAGGTGTCCCTGCTTATGGCACGGGTTTGAACTAGATGATCCTTGAGGTCCCTTCCTACCTTACCATTCTATGATTCTATGATTCTATGACTGAGAAGTTGGTTGGGAACTCTGGGAGAGATTGAAAGCATCCAAGGAGCCCCCATTCTTCCTAGCTATCACACAGTTACTTCAGAATTAAACACCCAATGGTGTGACCAGAGCATAAATCTCCAGAAAAGTCACTGTGTAAAAATGATCCTTTTCCTATATGGCAACCACTGGTACAAAAAATGAGTTACTGTGCTCTGTGAAGAATTACAAGGTCACCACTGAACACTAAATCAAGGTGCTGGCTACCCGTTAGACCTTGTTCTGTAGCTGCAAGCAATGGCTGTGCACAAATTCACCTCCATCCCTTGGCAGCAACTCCAAACACAGACTGTTAACACCCAGGGGAGAGCAAAACTCATTGCACACACAAAATTCCATTCAACTATCACCATGCTTTTAGTGAAAAACCCTGCAAGAGTGCACCACCTGTACTGAAAGGCATGGGTTTGAACTGGCAGAGGGGAGATTGAAAGTGGATGTTAGGAGGAAGTTCCTTGCAGTAAGGATGGTGAGGCACTGGCACAGGTTGCCCAGGGAGGTTGTGGAGCACAGAAGCACAGAATGTGATCAAAGATCACATTCTGTGCTTCTGTGCTCCACAACCTCCCTGGAGGTGTTCAAGGTCAGGTTGGACAAGGCCTTGAGTGACCTGTACTAGTGGGAGGTGTCCCTGCCTATGGCAGGGGGTTGGAACTAGATGATCTTTGAGGTCACTTCCAAGCTTACCATTCTATGATTCCATGATTCCATGATTTGGTCCACACCAATTAAGAAAAATCAAGGAGCTTTTGGCTTTCACCTAGTCTGACAAAAAGAGATGTTTCCACTAAACTAATCTTGTACTAAATTGTTCTTATTTCTGTAGTATTTTAAAGAGGCATCATTCTAGACACTCTGCTACCCTTTGAGTTGCCAGGAGGGAAATCTACAGTAGAATGTGACCCAGCAAACCCTCAGCTATCAGGGCCCATGCTGTAAGCAGGTTCACCTAAATACAGCAGCTCATAAATATCAAAGGCACTGTAACAGGAAAAAAAGAAAGACAAAAGGGAAAAAAAAGAAAAAAAAGAAAAAAGCAAGAAAAAGCATCCAGGGCCAGCACTGACTCTGCCGAGTCATTACCTGAAAGGAGGTTGCAGCCAGGTGGAGGTTGTCTCTACTCCTAGGCAACCAGTTACATAGCCTCGAGCTGTGCCTGGGGAGGTGTAGGCTGGTTGTTAGGTAAAAAGTTCTTCACAGCAAGAGTGATTGGCATTGGAATGGGCTGCCCAGGGGGGTGTGGAGTCATCTTCCCTGGAAGTGTTTAGGAAGAGACTGGATGTGGCACTCCGTGACATGGTTTAGTTGATTAGATGGTGCTGGGTAATAGGTTGGACTTGATGATCTCAGAGGTCTTTTCCAACCTGGTTAATTCTGTGATTCTGCAACTCACAGGATGTTAGGGGTTGGAAGGGACCTCTGGAGACTTTCAAGTCCAAAAGGTCTCCAGACAGATCTTGAAAGGCTCCAGAGAAGGAGACTCCACAACCTCTCTGGGCAGCCTGTTCCAGTGTTCTGTGACCCTTACAGTAAAGAAGTTCTTCCCTATGTTGAGGTGGAACTTCTGTGCTGCAATTTCCATCTCTTGCTCCTTGTCCATCCACCAAACCCATACCATACAGAGGGAAGCTATGATGCTTCCAAAGACTCCTGCACCCAGGTAGGGGCACTCACAGCCTTGATTGCCTGCACCAGAGAACAAAGAGCTGCCTGCCTAAGTGCCTGTGTAGCTGGCTAGTTCATTTTCTGTTCCTTTAATTAAAATGCAAAGCATTGGATAATTGTAAACATTTAATTAGATTTGTCTCTATGTTTCAATATTAATAAAACACATGAAAAATGCATTAAGAACCAGCTAATTGGGGGCTCTCCAAAAGTAGCTGTAAATGAGCAATTAGAATACAATCGGGGTGTGGCTCCCCAGGGATCCTCCTGGGACTGCTGCTATTTAATATTCCAGACAAAGGTTTAGGAATTATTAACAAATCCCAGACAATAAACCATACAGATGCCAGGAAGCCTAAAATCCAAGCAAATTACCAACGAAGAGCAGGCAGTGTGAGAGTAAGCAGGCTGCTGTGGCAACTGGAGAAACTGCCACCAAATGACTCTACACCACCAACCGTGAGGCTGCACAGCTTGGTATGAAGCACACAGGATGTGCTTGCTGTGCAACAGGGAAGTCTGCAAAACACACAGGTGGGAGAGCTGCCTGCCTGCCAGCATCCTCGCCAGAGGCCGAAACACAAAGCACACCATGGTTACATCCATGGCAGTCATAAAATGGCACAGGCACTTTCTGTTTGGTTTCTGGCTGCAGCAAGAGCAGTGTGACCAGCAGGGCAAGGGAGGGGATTCTTGTCCCTTTGCTCTGTTCTCATCAGACCGCCTGGAGCACTGTGTGCAGTTCCGGAGCCCCAACACAAAAAGGTCATGGAAGTGTTGGAGTGAGTCCAGAGGAGGCCACAAAGATGCTGAGAGGGCTGCAGCAGCTCTGCTGTGAGGGCAGGCTGAGAGAGTTGGGGCTCTGCAGCCTGGAGAAGAGAAGGCTTCCAGAAGACCTTGGAGTGGCCTTCCAGTATCTGAAGGGGGCTACAGAACAGCTGGGGAGGGACTACTGACAAGGTCTTGTAATGCCAGGACGAGGAGGAATGGGTTTAAACTGGCAGAGGGGAGATTGAAATTGGACGTTAGGAGGAAGTTGTTTGCAATGTGGGTGGTTAGACACTGGCACAGGTTGCCCAGGGAGGCTTGGAGAGGAGGAGCCTGTGAGGTGACCTCATTCATATTAATATATATGTAAAGGTGAATGCCAGGAGGCTGGAGCCAGGCTCTGCTGTGTGATGTTCAGTGACAGGACAAGGGGCAGTGGTGGAAGCTGAGGCACAGGAAGCTCCATGGAAACATGAGGAGGAATTTTTTCTCTGTGAGGGTGACAGAACCCTGGAACAGGTGCCCCAAGGAGCTTGTTGACATATTCAAAGCCCACCTGGATGTGATCTGCTCTAGGTGCTTCTGCTCTGGCAGGGAGTTGGACTGGGTAAGTTTTGAGGTCCCTTCCAGCCCCTGACACTCTGTGATCCTGTGAAGCAACCAGGTTGGAAAATTCTGAGATCATCAAATCCAACTTATTACCCAGCACCATCTAACCAACTAACCCATGGCACTAAGTGCCTCATGCAGCCTCCTTTTAAACACCTCCAGCAATGGGGACTCCACCAATTCCCTGGGCAGCCCATTCCAATGCAAATCACTCTTGCTGGGAAGAACTTCTTCCTAACATCCCGCTTGAACCTGCCCTGGCACAGTTTGAGTCTGTGTCCTCTTGTTCTGTCACTGGGTGCCTGGGAGAAGAGACCAACCCCACCTGGCCACAGCCTCCTTTCAGATAGTTGTAGACAGCAATGAGGTCTGCCCTGAGCCTCTTTTTCTCCAGGCTGCACACCCCCAGCTCTCTCAGCCTCTCCTCACAGGGCTGTGCTCCAGGCCCTTCACCAGTCTTGGTGCCCTTCTCTGGGCACATTCAAGCACCTCAACGTCTTTCTTAAACTGAGGGGCCCAGAACTGGACACAACACTAAAGTTTCCTCTGTTATTGTATTTGCCTTTCAGTTGCATCTTGCGGCAATGGAGAAGTGCTTCTGCATGCCTCTGAACTGCATTGTTTGCATGCACCCAGGTACCCTCAGGTACACAGCAGCGACAGAGGAGAGCTTTGTTATGAACAGCAAGTGACTGAAGCTTTCTGCTTATAAAATGGTTTGCCAAAAATGTCAGGCTTTCTCCCCAGCTGACAGGGATTCAGTCACACAGCCAGCTCAAGACAAGGAAAATTCCTCTGCAGATCCCATTGCACTTCAGAGTCTGAGCAGAAAACTCAGCTCGGGAGAATGCTTTGAAAGGACCTTCACTTACACAGTCCATTTTCACAGTTCTCAGCACATGCCAACAGGCACTACTGCACTCTTCCTCTTTTCTTCTTTTTTTTTTTTTTTTTTAAATCCCTGAAAATGGAAAGTAATTTTAAAATCTTATTACTCAAATTGCTACCAACTCCATTACGGACATGTATCCATATAGCTTCAGTGTTTTTAGATGCATTATTGACTTATTTGAACCTGTGCTGTTTGCTATGCAAGCATTGGGGGTAATGCAAAAATTCAAACCCTTCAGGTTTTTCTGTGTAACTAAATCTCCAAGCTCCACTGAAAACTCTGATTCAATACTACAGTCCTTGTCACATCCCGCAAAAGAGCTCGCCTGCCGCAATGTGGGACCTAGCTCAGTCCCTGCTCACATCAAACCAAGGAGAACGGCCAGGATGCAGGTCAGAGCAGCTGGGTTTTCACTGGACTTCCCCTCAGACTCATCAGAGAGAAGCTGTCTGCTGATCTAGAGGCATTTTAGGCAGGAAGTCTAATCCTTATGTCCTGCTTTATTTCACAGAATCACAGCAATGTTCAGGCTGGCAAAGCCCCTCAGGATCACCAAATCCAACCCAGAACCCTGTTCTACAAGGTTCACTGCAAACCATATCCCCAAGCACCACAGCCAAACCACCTCTAAACAGGCAGGCTTGGGGATTTCACTACCTCCCTGGGCAGCACATTCCAGTGCCTGACCACTCTTGCTGGGAAAAAAATTTCCTTTCTCATGTCCAGTCTAAACCTGCCCTGCTGCAGCTTCAGGTCATTCCCTCTTGGTCTCTTGCTAATGACCTGTGAGAGGAGACCAGCACCAACCTCTCCACAAGGTCCTTTCAGGGAGCTGTAGAGAGCCAGGAGGCATCCCCTCAGCCTCCTCTTCTTCGAACTAACCATTCTCAGCTCCTTCATCAGATTTACTCTGCAGGCCCTTCCCAGCTTCCTTGCCCTCCTCTGCACTGGCTCCAGCACCTCCATGTCTCTCTTATACCGAGGTGCTCTAAACTGGACACAACACTCCAGCTGTGGCCTCACCAGAGCAGAGTCCAAGGGGACAATCCCCTCCCTGCTGCTGCTGAACACAGCATTTCTGCTCCCAGCCAGGATGCCATTGGCTTTCTGTGCCTCCTGGGCACACTGCTGGCTCACATTCAGCTGCTTGTCCATTACAGCCCCCAGGTCCCTTTCTGCAGGCAGCTTTCCAGCCACACTGCCTCAGGCCTGCAGTGCTGCTTGGGGTTGTTGTAGCCCAAGTGCAGGACTTGGCACTTGGCCTTGCTGAAGCTCATCCTGTTAACGTTGGCCATGGGTCCAATCTATGCAAGTCCCTCTGCAGAGCCTCCCTGCCCTGGTGCAGATCAGCACTGCCACATCACTCGGCATCATTTCTTGCACTATTGCTGACAGTTGCACCTCTGAAGGGCAGAGCTGAAGCTTTTCATCTGAGAGTCTAAATGTCACAGGCAGATGTGGCCAACATGCTTTTGCAAAACTGGCATGCTTGGCTCATGCTTGAATTCACAGCTTACTTTTGGAAGGAGAAAAAACTGATTTTCATCACTGAGGAAACAAATTCAATAACATCTACCTAAAGGGATTCATTTTGGGGTCTTTTTTCTCCTTAGACAGTTAAGCACCTTTGAGATTCCCACTGCAAGGTGCCCAAGCTTAAAAACCCCAGGCTGGCAGTGCTGATTTCAGGTAAATGGAAGAAAAAGCTGCTGTCAAGCCATGATTAATTTGAAGTTTCAGCCACAAGATACCAGTGTGGGAATCCCCTGAAAAGAGTAAATACTGGTACTATTTCAGCATTATGAGACAAAACACCTGGCACTGAAGGATCTGTCCTCAGAGAGTTGAGCACATGTGGTCCCCAGCACATAGGTTCATTGCAGCCCAGCAGCACTCAGCAAGCTCTACACTGGCAGCCACCAGCTGTGTTCATCCAAACAGGAGGATGCTGCAGTTCAGAGGCCTACAACATGAGTCTTCTGCATGCATCTGATCAGAACAAGAAGCAATCAAAAGAATACATTTCAGACCAAGGAGAACTTAGGGTTTACGTGTCTGCAGTATTTTTATGGTAGTGGTTAAGACACCGTGGCCTTTTCAACTGGCTTCTTGACACTGCTGTGGCAGTCAAAGTCTGCAAAGAAGGGAATCACAGAGTCACAGAACACATCCAGTTGGAAGAGACCTCCAAGCTCACCCAGTCCAACCCTCAACCCAGTTTAGAGTCAATCCTAAACTATGTCCCTATGTGCCAGCTCCACAGGCTGCTCACACACCTCAGGGGTGGTGATTCCAGCACTGCCCTGGGCAGACCATTCCAGCAGCTGAGAACCCTCTCTGGGAAGAAATATTTCCTAGCAATCAGCCTGAACCTCCCCTGGGACAGCTTGGAACCATTTCCTCTGCTCCTGATTCAGAAAAGCTTTATTCCCAGAGCTCACTGGCAGTACTCTCTTCTGTCTAGCACTGATGTAAATGAAGGAGATTGCCAGATTTAGCAGATCCAGGGTATGAAACAAGCAGAGGTAGGGGACTGGTTTTATATCAGAGCATCCTCATTTCACACCACTCTTATGTCTTCCTCCTCTGCTGACCGCATTGGAACAGCAGGGAGGGTTGCAAGTGAAATTATGGCTTAAGTGGGACCATTATCAGCTCTCTGTACAGCTAGGGAAGAGACCAGCACCTTGCAGCACTGCTGCCTTCCCAGGCAAGAGTAGAAGGAGTGTGGTTCAGCCCTGAGCAACCAGGCACAGCGATGCACAGCATGGTCAGCACACCAGTGCCAGTACACCCGCCTGCCACAGCCCTCCTGGCAGCGCCACCGCCCTCCCGGGCACTGGGCTCCTCTCTGAAGGCAGGGTAAAGCTCTCCCGGGCACAGGACTCCTCTCTGGAGGCAGGGCAAAGCTTTCCCGGGCACAGGACTCCTCTCTGGAGGCAGGGCAAAGCCCTCCCGGGCACAGGACTCCTCTCTGGAGGCAGGGCAAATCTCTCCCGGGCACAGGACTCCTCTCTGGAGGCAGGGCAAAGCTCTCCCGGGCACAGGACTCCTCTCTGGAGGCAGGACGAAGCTCTCCCGGGCACTGGGCTCCTCTCTGAAGGCAGGGCAAAGCCCTCCCAGCCACCAGGCTGAGCCAACAGGTTTGGTTGTTTTAGATTCCCAGGTTGATGCTGCCTCCCTGACAGATCTTCCCCTTCTTCTGTAAAGCCTTTCAGATAAGCAGCAAACTCCACTCTCTCCTCCAAGATATTCTGACTCGGGAAGTCCCAGAGGGCTCTCCATAACACTCTTAGGATACTCTGGGTAATGCAAAGCAACTTACTCAGCTCCTTTAGGACTTAGCTTAGGTTTGCATTTGCCAGGAGGCACCTGAGACCCCAGACAATTTATTACAGTGAAGTAAAATGAACAGTAAATACTTATATGTGCTGGATCAATAGAAAGCATGAGAAGGACCAAACTTTGCAAAGCACTGAGCATCACTCAGAGCAGTGGGGAAGGCAGGCTGGTCTGTGCCAAGCAAGCACCCACACTGCCTGGCAGATTATGGAACAGTGACACATGAGCCAGGTTTGAGAAACCTGTACCTTATTTAATGACACTCCACAGTGATCTCCATGCCAGAGTTATAATTCAATGTTCATTTCTCCAAGTACTTTCTGCACCAGTACAAATAACTTGTCTTATTTCTTTCATAAACCACCTGTGTAGCATATTCCCTTTCTCCTGGCTCTTGACAGGTAGTAATGAGGTTCCACATTTGAGTGATTTCATTTGAAGGCTTTAAAGAGAGGTGTGTATATATACATATATACACACACGCACACCCTTCTGTGTATGCCATTCTGTGCATTCCATCTGTGGATGCACACGTGGACAGCTGTTTAATTTTATATTACTTTAAACTGTGATTTCTGTACCTGAACTCTTTGCTTCCCAAAGCCGTAGCTGTTAAACTGTTTTAGCCATTTATTTGCCTTTCTGTGTACTGGAGTTTAGATTTTCACCTGCGTAAACTGTGAAGGCAGAAATAGTTTGGATTAGCTAATTAGCTAATTAGGAGTTGTGAATAGTAGATTCCATAAGATGGAATCCAGTTCCTTGGAGTGGAACACTTAAGTTTATTAAATGAAACATAGTCTCTTAAATGAACATAGTCTAGCTGTGCTCTGCTCCATCCCAAGGAAGGAAAAACACAGTAAAAATTGGGTGGCTATCTTCACAAAACTGTTTAACATCTTTGTCAGTGACATGGACAGAGGAATCAGTGCAGCCTCAGCCAGTTTACAGATGGCACCAAGCTGTGTGGCACAGTCAACTTGCTAGAGGGCAGGGATCCATCCAGAGGGACTTGGACAGGCTGCAGAGCTGTGCCCAGGCCAACCTCATGACATTTAACAAGGCCAAGTGTAAAGTCCTGCAACTGGGTAGGCACAATCCCAAACACAACTCCAGGCTGGGTGGGGAATGGCTGAGAGCAGCCCTGAGGAAAAGGACCTGGGGGTCTGGGGTGATGAAAAGCTCAACATGAGGCTGCAGTGTGAGTGCAGCCCAGACAGCAACTGAGTGCTGGGCTGCAGCAAGAGCAGTGTGGGTAGCAGGGCAAGGGAGGGGATTCTGCCCCTTTGCTCTATTCTCCTCACACCCCACCTGGAGTCCTGTGTGCAGTTCTGGAGCCCCCAGCACAGGAAGGACATGGAGCTGTTGGAGCTGGTCCAGAGGAGGCCACGAAGATGCTGAGAGGGCTGCAGCAGCTCTGCTGTGAGGACAGGCTGAGAGAGTTGGGGTTCTGCATCCTGCAGAAGAGAAGGCTTCCAGGAAACCTTCTAGTAGCCTTCCAGTATCTGAAGGGGGCTACAGGAATGCTGGGGAGGGACTATTGACAAGGTTTTGCAATGACAGGACAAGGGGCAATGGGTTTGAACTGGCAGAGAGGAGATTGAAACTGGATGTTAGGAGGAAGCTCTTTAAAACGAGGGTGGTGAGACACTGGAACAGGTAGCCCAGGGAGATTGTGGCTGCTCCCTCCCTGGAGGTGTTCAAGGCCAGGTTGGAGGAGGCCTTGAGTGAGCTGTACTAGTGGGAGGTGTCCCTGCCTATGGCAGAAGATTGGAACTGGATGATCTTTGAGGTTCCTTCCAACCTTACCACTCTGTGATTATATGAAGCTGCCTTTCTAGTGAGGTCTCAGTCACTCCTGGAATAATATTGTTTATTAGGTTTATCCTGCAAAAATTGCAAAGCACAAATTGACCCTTCATGATGTTTCAAAACAACTCAAAAGGAATCTAAAAGTATTTTAATGGAACTGAACTTCAGTTATCTCATCTTGCCACGGGAGCTACTATTTGCCTTTCTGACTTTCAGGGGGTGATTTCAATTGTACTCAGTGCTGATCTGTCTGGGAGCCCTCGGGAGTCACCAGCAAAGTTTCTCTCCACCTAAGAAGGTAGCCTTTATGTTGGTTGCTTTTCAGAAGGAGCTCATTACCTCCAGCAGCATTTGCCTGGAAGAACTGCCAGAGTTTAAAGGAAAACTCAAGCACAGAACAAAACCTGAGTAACCACCAAGCCTTTTTCTCCTTGAAGTCCCGACTCATAAAAGCGTGCAGGCATTGCTAACCTTCAAAGGTTTTATCATCTCTCTTGGAGTTGATCATCACCAGTGAGGAGTGGGTTTAACATGCAAAGGAGGGAGCTGGCTGCAGTACAACTATCTCAGGTTTCCATCCAGAAGGCAGAATGGAGGAGCCTCAGCTCCAGAGTTGGAAAATCAAGGAGGAGCAGAGGTGTTTGCTGGCTCCCGGTGGAAGCCTTAGCTGGAGTAGTTGTAGCTGGCCCCATGGGTCAGGGGCTAATGTTTATGAGTACATATTTAAAGCCTCTCTCTAAGAAGTTTACATTTCCCCTTGCTGTGTAAATGTTGTGACAGGATATGGAGTCCAAGAGGATGATGTGACAGTACAGCCAAGCTTCCATTTGCCCTGAAACTCCACGTTGCACTGTTGTGGCAGCTCCAAAGGTACTCAGGCTCAGTGATCACAGGAAAGGGCAAGAAGGCATTTGGCAGAAGTTCAGAGGTTTGTGTATCTATCTCCTAGCAAGAAGAGACCACCAGGATCTTGGAATGTGACCCTGGTCACTCCTTCAAGACTCAGTGCTTTCTCTTACAGGTTCTGTTCTGTCAGCTCAGGATACTCCTCATGTGAAATCTCCACGGGCCAATCATTCCCATCATGACACACAAATTACTCTTGTTGCTAGAATGCTGTCATGGAAGATCCATGTCCTGGATTGCCCAGGCAGGATCCCATTGTCCCCCTTCCCTCTGCTGGGGGAGGAAAGCAGAGCACAGGGAGCAGACAAGACTTGCCCAGATTTGTGCTTCCCAAATAAGGGAAGGCAAGCTCCTGACTTCACCTGCTATGGTCAGCTTTGGCAAAGTGCCATTCCCCTTGGTGAATCTCTGTGGTCTAAGAGACCATCCCATTTTGGGCAATCAATAAATAGGCTTTGGCCACATGGCTTTGGGCTTTAGCTTTCATTTTGCTTTGCCTGCTGAGCCCTGCCAGGTTATGCTCTGCTTTGCCTGAAACGACTCTGAAGGTACCAACAGAATTTCCTTTTAGTTTTGGGTACTGCCTGATGCTACTTTGTGAGTAAATATTCAAAGCCTCTCTGTAAGAAACTCTGTAACTAGATTCTATTACTCCGCTCTCGTCAGAGCCAATCTGGAGTCCTGTGTGCAGTTCTGGAGCCCCCAGCACAGGAAGGACATGGAACTGTTGGAGCGGATCCAGAGGAGTCCACCAAGTTGCTCAGAGGGCTGCAGCAGCTCTGCTATAAGGACAGGCTGAGAGAGTTGGGGAAGAGAAGGCTTCCAGGAGACCTTGTACTAGCCTTCCAGTATCTGAAGGGGCCACAGAAAGGTGGAGGAGGGATTATTGACAAGGTCTTGTAATGACAGGACAAGGGGCAATGGGTTTGAACTGGCAGAGGGGAAATTGAAACTGGATGTTAGGAAGAAGTTGTTTGCAGTGAGGCTGGTGAGACACTGGCACAGGTTGCCCAGGGAGGTTGTGGCTGCTCCCTCCCTGGAGGTGTTGAAGGCCAGGTTGGATGTGGCCTTAAGTGACCTGTTCTAGTGGGAGGTGTCCCTGCTTATGGCAGGGGGTTGGAACTAGATGATCTTTGAGGTCCTTTCCAACCTTACCATTCTATGATTCTATTGTGCCTGTCTGCCCTGGTAGCAGAAAGGAGCCTCTCAATTCCACTGGTGGGCAAGAGGTATAATTGAAACTTAATATCCTCTTTTCAGTTTTCATATTTGCATCTGCTGGTTATTTCTTACAATGTTCCAATTTCCCGCCATGTGTATAAGTATCCAAACCCTGCCTTTCCAACACTATAAATAAGTTTTCTGGTGAGATTTAATGTTAATAAACAGCTTTTATAGTTATTAACAATCTTCACCTGGATATCAAAATTAATATCAATCATTGATTTGACATCATTTGCTAGCACCTTGCAAATAGTCCCTCCCCAGCCTTCCTGTAGGGAGCCTTAGCTGAAATAGCTGTGCCCTGCTTGTGAGGGTAGCAGGTGAAACATACAAAAGCAACTCAGCCAAGAGGTCACTTAAGGCCTCATCCAACCTGGTCCTGAACACCTCCAAGAGGTTGTGGAGCACAGAAGCACAGAATGTGATCTTGATCACATTCTGTGCTTCCGTGCTCCACAACCTCCCTGGGCAACCTGTGCCAGGGTCTCACCACCTTCACTGCAAACAACTTCCTCCTAACATCCAGTTTCAATCTCCCCTCTGACAGTTTAAACCCATTCCTCCTCATCCTGTCATTAGAAGACATCGGTTATCTATACATCCTTGAGAGACACTCTGGATTGTTTACCACATCCTGAAGTGTCCCTGCATCCAGAATGCTCAGAACAATATGTCTGCTGCAGTGTCACTTTTGACATCAGGTATAAAACTCTTCCCAGCCTGTACCTGAATGTCAGTGTTAACACATCCTGAGGGTAGTGATTAACAGCCTGGCATTCATTTGCTGTATAATGGAACATTTTACCCTAAACACTTTGTATCCCTGTCACCACCAGGGATACTAGAGTTTGTTATTGCTGCAAGAATCATCAAAATACTACTAAAATCTGAGCAACTGTAGGGAAGGGAAATGGAGAAAACAGATTAAAAAAATTAATCAAGCATTGAAATAGAGAGAGAACACATGAAAAACAGAGAAACATTTGCTATATTGTGAGGAGCACCCCATCCTCTGTGGTGGTTGGGGCCACATCCCTGGAGATCTTCAAGGTGAGGTTGGACAGGGCTCCGGGCATCCTGATCTAGTTGAGGATGTCATTGATGAATGCAGAGGGCACTGGACCAGATGACTTTCAGAGGTTACTTCTGACCCAGTCCATTATATGATTCTCTGATTGTAAATTCTCTCTCTTCACAGAAATGCGAAACAGGGTAACTCTTTCTGTGAGGTTCATTTCTCTTTCCGTGAGGTTCATCTCTCATCTGGAGTCAGAATATCCATGACCCCTGCACCATAATTACTCCAGCAGCTAATTATGATGCCATAGACATCAGAATTGTGACTTGAGGACCAGCCTGAGCAGCAGGAACCAACTCAAAGCAAACAGTAACATCTGTGCTTCCACAGCAGCACAGTGGCTTTAGCAATAAATTGGGGAGGAATACACAGAGAGAAAATGCAGAAGATGTTCCCAAAATCTCTCCATAGACAAAATGTTTTTAACATCAGTCTAAGTGTTCCTACAAGCAGCACACAGGGAAAAGTTACCTATACAACCATAGATATAATTCTACTGCTCCATACTGAGCAGATGAGAAGGCTCAGAATAAAGCCAGTACTTACACCCTGAGCTGCCATTCGTTGGAACCAGAGTGAAGTTGGAGGCCCAGGGGTTACGCACAATGTCCTGCCAATGAATGGTGTCTGCGAAGCACAGGAATTTGTTCTGGCCAACATAGACTCCTCCGTTCAGTATCTCTGCAGAGAAGAACAAGAGAACACACTTGTAAGGTCTCAGACGTGCAGCTGATTAAACCTGTGAGAGGGTGTGAAACTGAAAGGCACCAAATTCTCACTGTGATCTCACTTAATGCTCTGACAACTGGAGGGCAAGGAACTCACAGTGTTTGTAAACACCAACAAACAAAATCCACCTGAGGAATTTAGCCACAGTGCTGCTAGCTGGGCTCTGGCTTTGTGGAACAGTACTGAGAGCTGTGCAGAAAACAACCTGCCAGCCTCAACCGACTCTGAAAGCAGCACAAGCAACCCACCACATTGTGCTGCATCCCACACCTCCCTGTGCCCAGTACTGCTGAGGTCACACCAACCACACTGTGCTGCATCCCACACCCTCCTGTGCTCAGCACTGCTGAGGCGACAGCTCCAGTGCTGTCTTCAGTTCTGAGCTCCTCACTGCAGGAAGGACATTGAGGGGCTGCAGCCTGTCCAGAGCAGGGCAGCGAGGATGGAGAAGGGCCTGGAGCAGCTGCGGGTGGACAGACTGAAGGAGGGTGAGGGCAGAGCTCATTGCTCTCTGCAGTTGCCTGCAGGGAGGTTGGAGCAAGGAGGGGACAGCCTCTGCTCCTTGGTAGCAAGGGACAGGAGCAGAGGCAATGGTTCCAAGCTGCCCCAGGGGAGGTTCAGGCTGGATGCTAGGAAATATTTCTTGCCAGAGAGGGTTCTCAGCCATGGAATGGTCTGCCCAGGGCAGTGCTGCAGTCACCCTCCCTGGAGGTGTTAGAGCAGCCTGTGGAGCTGTGCTTAGGGACATGGTTTGGTGTTGCCCCTGCAGTGCTGGGTGGAAGGTTGGACTGGATGAGCTTGGAGGTCTCTTCCAAGCAGATGTTTTCTGTGATTCTGTAATTACTATGTCTGAATGCATCAAGCACACAATAGGGTGGTAAGAATCTGCTGGGTAGGAATTTCTGAGTCCACAGACCTTGAGAAGGGTCCAGTCATGATGATGTCTGGAAAAAAAACATGTTTCCTGATCAGACTATTCTGCTGTACTGCCAAGATCCGAACCACTCAAATACTCAGTATCTACCACTCAAACCTCAAATGCTGTGGTCCAAACCCACCACTGATGTGCTTTGATGGAGGTTTGGTGCCAAACTGAGATGGTTTCTGAGCAGTTGAAAGTTGTAATGTTTGTATCAGTGTGGTTCAAAACAAAACAAAGGCCTTGCTGCACTGTCTCTAAGGACTTCATTTGTCAAATCTCGGTATGAAAGTGATCTTCTAGGTGATGTTTGTAGCACCAGGGTTTCCTCTGGAGCAATAATTTGGGGTTTTTCACCTTCTAGATTTGTTCAAACTCACATATCTTTTTCTGCTTAATGGGGCTCATCTATTCCTAAAACAGAGGACAATCCCTTTGACTTCCACAGGCAGCTAAAACTTCCTGCACAGCTTAGTGTCAGAGATTCAGGTCTCAGCAGAGAAACTTTGAAGGCAAGTTACCAGTGGCACCTTAGAATGGCATTAAGCGGTGCTATCCAGCCAGAGAGGGTCACACTTCTCACACAGACATTAAAAGTAAACCTTGACTAAGGCAGCAGTGATGAAGCCTGGCTGACAGCCCTTATGTCCCAAGAATTCCTTTTAAAACTCCAGTGGGAATGATTAGATTAGATGCTAGGAAGGAGTTCTTCACCATAATGGTGGTAAGACATTGGCACAGGTTGAAGTGAGCTACAAGAAAGCTGGGGAAGGACTTTTTAGGGTGTCAGGTACAGATAGGACTGGGGAGAATGGATGCAAACCAAGAAAGGGGAGATTGAGATTGGATATTAGGAAGAAGTTCTTCACCCTGAAGATGGTGAGACACTGGCACAGGTTGCCCAGGGAGGTGGTGGAAGCCTCATCCCTGGAAGTTTTTAAGGCCAGGCTGGATGTGGGTGTGGGCAACCTGATCTAGTGTGAGATATCTCTGCCCAGGGGGGTTGGAGCTGGATGATCCTTGAGGTCCCTTCCAGCCCTGACAGTTGTACAATTCTATAATGCTGAGACACAACAAGGAAGGAATTACTGCACGTTTGTCCTTTAAATCTCATGGTTTCCAGGCTGCAGCATGCAGAGGAGGAAGCCCCCAAGCAAAGAAGGCATTAGAGGATCATCTGTAAATACAACCTGCCACCATATTAATCACTTCAGAATATTACTCTTTCTTGGAAATCTCTGGTTTAAAAGCTTGGCTTTTCATTGGAAAGGGGCTTAAAAATGAAAACGGTATTAATAATCTTGTACAGAAAACAGTCCAGATTAGAGACACAGCAATGATCTTCCTCTATGCTATTCTCATCACCTCTGAAAAAAAAACAAACCAAATATGCAGCATCTGCTGCCAATTGTGACCTGGAGAGAAAAGTGGGACTTGGAAGAACACTTGAAAGCATGACCAGTGATGATTTCTCTGTAGTCCCTGCTATAGAGGATTACCTGAGCCACAGTGGCCCAGATTTTGATTAAAAATAATATCTAACAGGACACAGAAATCTGTGTAAAATCTACACTCGTAGCTTAGACAATTGCACAGGATTCTGTCCCACATGGCATCCTGGTCACCAAACTGGAAAAACATGGACTGGATGGGAGGAGCACTGCTGAATAAGGAATTGGCTGGATGGTGGCACACAGAGAGAGGTGATCAAGGGCAAAATGTTCACCTGGAGACCAGTGTCAAGTGGTTCCCTCAGGGGTCAGTGCTGGCACCAGTGCTGTTTAACATCTTTGTCAGTGATATGGACAGAAGTATCAGTGCAGCCTCAGCAAGTTTGCAGGTAGCACCAAGCTGTGTGGCACAGTCAACTTGCTAGAGGGCAGGCATCCATCTAGAAGGACCTGGACAGGCTGCAGAGGCGTGCCCAGGCCAACCTCATGACATTCAACAAGGCCAAGTTCAAGGTCCTGCAGCTAGGTAGGCACAATCCCAAGCACAACTGCAGGTTGGGTGGTAAATGCCTGAGAGCAGCCCTNGGGCTGCAGCAGCTCTGCTGTGAGGACAGGCTGAGAGAGGTGGGGTTCTACAGCCTGGAGAAGAGAAGGCTTCCAGGAGACCTTAGAGTAGCCTTCCAGTATCTGAAGGGGGCTACAGGAATGCAGGGGAGTGACTACTGACAAGGTCTTGCAATGCCAGGAGAAGGGGCAATGGGTTTAAACTGTGAGAGGGGAGATTGAAACAGGATGTTAGGAGGAAGTTCTGTACAGTGAGGGTGGTGAGACACTGGAACAGGTTGCACAGGGAGGTTGTGGAACAATCTCCCCGGAGGTGTTCAAGGCCAGGTTGGAGGAGGCCTTGAGTGCCCTGTACTAGTGGGAGGTGTCCCTGCCTATGGCAGGGGGCTGGAACTAGATGATCTGTGAGCTGCCTTCCAACCTTACCATTCTATGATTCCAAACAGTGGCACTGTCAGTTGGGACATCTGAACACTCACCTCTGGTAGCATTTCTGGTTCCAGAGCACTCACTCCTGACAATACCAATCAAATGGTCTTTTCTGCTAGGAACTTTGATGCATTCTTGTATAGCAAGCAGTACCTCACTCCAAAAGTAATTTTAATAGTTTCAGCTTGTAGAGAAAGACTTTTATTTCAGCATAAAAGTAAGCAGAAATTGTCTCTAGTGCAGGGCAAGCTGACCATTTCCCCTATGATTTATTAAAAGTAATCAAGGAAAACACTCTGGTTTCCCTCATCACTGAAGAATAGCTCTTGTCCCTGATGCCTTTCCCTGAACCCATGATGCAGCATCTCTGCTTGCCCTGCACTGTACCATTTTTCACAGGTGACAGAGTTAAACCTTACTGTCTGCTCACATGCAGTGAGGCACTTAGAAACCTGAGCAATAATATCCAAGGTGGGCTCTCATGCACATTAAATAACCCTGAGTTCAAAGTTTACCACAGTCTTTAAAGTGCTGGTGCTTGACTCTTCCTGCCCTGTGGCATCCAGACTCCATTCCCTTTCTCCATTCCCCTTCCAAGGTGCCATCCTACTTTTTTTTATGCTGAGTCTCAGGCATGTGTAAATCAGCACAGAGGCATCAGCTTTACCGACTGAAATGCATTTTGCACTTCTCTCCCCTCTCTTAGCAAGAACAATGGCTGCAAAGACCTAATAAGCCCTGTTCCATGTTAAGCAAACCAAGCACAAATGTAATCAAAACACAACAGAGGGTCTATACAAGGAGCTCATCATCATCGAGTCATCATCTCCTTTCAATTTACAGTGCTGAACGTGCAAGATAAAGTTAAACAACAAGCAGGAGGAGAAAGGTAGGCAGCTCTGCCTGTGCAGAGGAGCCAGCCGAGCAAGCCAGGTAGAAGCAGGTTTCTTCTCCCATTTGCAACACCTGAGGTGCCTCTGCTGAACTCTTCCTGAGGGAATGACAAATCTCCCAGGGAATGTTGTGCTTTCTGCTGTGCAGGAAGAAGCTACCTTCAGCCAGAACAGCTCTGAAACAGACTGCTCACAGTGAAATGTATTTTAGAGGGGAGAGTACTTTTGTCTTCCGCAACAATCCTTTGTGACACTGGACTGCTGTTGATCTAAATCCAACGCTGCTGCCTGGGACAGGAGGCAGAGCCATCGATTGATCTACTGTTGCCTGAAATATCTACAGAGTGCCCTGCAAGCAGCCATTACCCTGGGGCACAGCTGGCTACAAAAGGGGGTTCTGAAGCACAAGCCCCACTGGCTTGACCTGGGGAAAAAGTCCCTAATGGTGTCAGATATTTTGGATGCCTTTCTGAAAGGTGCTGATGTCACACTTATGCCTACCACAGCCTCCCATTTCAGCAAAGGAGAGGTTCCAAGACCTTTTACCACCCCAAAGTGAATGCAAAATCTCATCTCCCTCATTAGAGCTACTTGACTGGCTTAAGAGTGTGTAATTCTGTAACCAAATACGAAAATAAATTAGCAAGTGCACTCGCCACTGACTTCTGTCATTATTTTGCTTATTGCTGCCAAATTAGAATCATTTAGCTTAGGAAGAGACCTTTAAGATCATCAAATTCAACTTATATCTGCATATTATGAAAATTCTATTAAATGGTTATTTATTCAGGAATCTAAATCAGAAATGTATTATCTGTTATATCTGCTATTTTCTTGCTTTCATTAGCTCAGTGATGAAACAGAACCATTAGTGTATTGCTTTGGTTACCTACCACACAATACTTACAAAACCAGCCAGAGAACTGGAAACACACAGGATCCCAGGATGTATGGGGTTGGAAGGGACCTCTGGAGAGCTTCCAGCCCAACCCCCCTGTCAGAGTAGCACCAGAGAATCTAGCACAGGTCACACAGGAACACAGCCAGACAGGGCTGGAAAGGCTCCAGAGAAGGAGACTCCACAACCTGGCACAGGTTGCCCAGGGAGGCTGCAGAGCACAGAAGCACAGAATGTGAGTTTTGATAACATTCTGTGCTTCTGTGTTCCACAACCTCCCTGGAGGTGTTCAGGACCAGGTTGGAGAACGCCTTGAGTGACCTGTGCTAGTGGGAGGTGTCCCTGCCTATGGCAGGAGGTTGGATCTTTGAGGTCCCTTCCAACTTTACAATTCCATGATTCTATGCACATTAGATAACGTATGTTGATGATGCCTTCATTTCCAAGGTCAGCCTCTATTAGGGTTGAGGCATCTTTGCTGACCATGCTGGGTCCCAGGTGATGGGGATCTGCTGTCAGATACTCTCAAAACACTGTCAAATGCCACCCAAGGTGCTGGATGCATTATCCCCAGATGGCTTTGGCCTGGAAATTTCATGCCAAACCAAGTCTCCTGATCTCTCAGCACACAGTTGATTGCTGATGACCCGCTGGGAAAGCACTTCGGGTCCATCATTAATATGCTTTGTCTTAAAGGGTAATGAGGACTGGGTGTTTTAGGAGACAATAGCTCATCCATCATCAATCAAGATCTGAAGTTTTTATACAGATGATTTAAGAAGAGTTGGACTGTGTAAAATTGAAATGTCACATTTGTATTGGGAAATGGGGGGAGCTTGGTAATGAAAATGAGAGTTTTAACCTTCTCCATTTCAGCTCAATGACCATACTCAAAAGCTCATGGATGTGGAATCTGTGTACCAGCTAGAATCCCCAGACAACCTTCCATCTAAATTATACAATTTCAAGTAAAGATTATTTGGGTCATTAGCTAGAAGTCAGTTTCAAGGCTCGATGGTAACGGCAAGATATTCTTTACTTCTATCAAAAGCAATCAGTGTTATGTGTAGCCTGTGGGGCTGTACTTCTGACTGCTCAATAACTAACAACACTAGATTGCAGCAGCTGAACACAAATCTTCCAAACCCAGCTACCTCCTTTGCTGCTGAAGCAAAATCAGAGCTATTTGATTACCTCTTTCTGGGTCTAAGTGGTACCTTTTCTTAACATACATGAAGTGTAATCATAGAATAATAGAATG